>VMBQ01011248.1:0-22495 GCA_007657795.1 Dreissena rostriformis | reverse complement strand
CCCGTTACCACCATGCTGTAAAGAAGATATTGACATGTTTGATGCGTTACGTATGGTTGAATAAAAATTTAAGATCATATGAAAACATTTTCGATAAACGACGGTCATTAAATAGAGAATCAGTTATCCTTAAGACAATTTTGAAAGGAGATTAGCCTAGCCGAATAAACTCATTTCGAGCTGGTAACTTCCGGTGTAGAACACACCTATTTGTGGCTTCTGTTGAAACTCGTAATGAGGTTTGTCTGGTAAGTTTCATAACCGGGGTTCACGTTAGATTTATAACTAGCTAGCACTTACAACGAAAACAACGCAAACAAGAGAGCAACCCAAAAGAAACGACTTTCAGCTGAGTGAAAGAATCGCATGCAAGGTTAAATACATATCAAGTTAACGCATACTTTTTCATGACAGGGTGTTCGGGCCCTACTCGAGAGCCATCTTCAGCAATGAAGCGTTCCGGTTTGAAAGACCAGGGATCGTCAAAGAACCTCTCGTCGTGGTGAATCCCGAACAAGTTGGAAAATATCTGAAAAAAAAATGTTCGCAACATTCTATACAATGTTTGTTTATTTCCGTGAAAACGGACAGTTTATTTATTATTGTATTCACAAATAATGTTAATGATCTTCTTCGCGTTTATCTACAAATCCATCGTCTACAAATGCCATACGATCCACGTCATGCGAAAATGGGTCTCATGCCATATGCGCATTTGCGCAGTCTGGTCAGGAGCTTCCCTGTCCGCTTTATGGTCAAGCAAGGTTTCGTGGTCTCATTAGCGGACAGGGTAACCCCACACCAGACTGTACGAATGTTGTTCAGCTAAACTGAAACCATCTGGCATAAGTCCCATTATCGCATGACGCGGAGTATACGCATACCTCTGTATTTTTCGGTATGTTGTAATTTTCAAACACGTCGTTCCCAGATCGGTTGCAGTGCCGCGCGGACACCGGAAGTGGCGTATGGAAGCGCTTGAGCTCCAGAATGCAGGCATCGATGTACGGTAACTTCCGGATGTCGTCGATGGTAACGTCTTCGTTTTAAGTGAAGTTAACTGCTCGCGTATTTTGTCCTGAACCTCTAGGTTATGCACAAGCACCAGTGATAACACGGAAATGTCGTTCTGTTAAGGCACAATGGCTGAAACGACAACATACATGTACATATCATTATAAGTTAAGTTACATGTGTGTAGTCATGGAAAAAATACTTTTGATCATCAGAAGGTTGTATGTGTATTAAATGTTGAATATGCTTTATACGTTATCTATACTCTTACAGTTTACAAAAACGACGGAACAAAATTAAAAAAACTACGGTACGTTTGCATCAAGTTTTCATGACAACAGCATATCTTCATCTCTAACGTTGCCTTAATTTTAAATATTGACCAATAACATTGACATAACAGATTTGTTTGATTTCGCTAAGGATTATCTTTTTTTTATTCGAAGTTGCGATCTGCAGCCCGTCTTACAAAAACATCGAGCGAATTTAAATAACGAGACATTAGCAATAAGCAGAATTGTTAAGAAATGAAGTCTATGATTAGTTTATTTGAGTAATTCTATTCAATTTCTTGGTTTCTTTCACATAACCGTCTTTCAGGGACATATTGGTATTAAATGTCTTTGTGCAGTGGAGTAAAAATCCCGTCGTAACTTTAATTAGTCGTAAGATCCCTGATAAGACAGGACCTAGTTCTGTTTGTAACCATAGCGTTACCAGCGGGTATGAGGTCCATGACCACGCCCATGATGAAGTCATCGTCTATCCAGGACTCCGAGCCCTCCATTCCCTCGCGCAGACTCCTCAA
Organism: Dreissena rostriformis; assembly: GCA_007657795.1. NCBI lineage: Eukaryota > Metazoa > Mollusca > Bivalvia > Myida > Dreissenidae > Dreissena > Dreissena rostriformis. The sequence continues at coordinate 20,673 of VMBQ01011248.1, read as the reverse complement.
CATGAATACGAGGCCTCGCTTGCTGTGCTGCAAGACATACATATTTGTGCCGCGTTCTGTGAAAATTGGGTTTTATGCATGTGCTAGAAGTGTCGTACCAGATTAGCCTTTGCAGTCCACACAGGCTAATTAGGGACAACACTTTCCGCTTTTATTGTTTTTTTCGTTTTATGGAATACTATTCTTGACGAAAATCCAGTTTAGGCGGAAAGTGTCGTCCCTGATAAGACTGTGCGGACTGCACAGGCTAATCTGGGACGACACTCAACGCACATGCATTAAACTACCGTTTAACATTACATAACGAGGATTATTAGGTCCTTCCGCCTCTTAGGCCGCATAAGGTGATGACTTATTGGGTCCAATTGTATTTAAAGCATTGATGCAATTGCCATATACATATTTTATACTGTAGTGCTAATGATTCTTGAGTTGTTTTGTGCTATGGGGGACCCAGAGTACCGTTGGAAACCCCGACTTTCACATATTACCACCAACCAAACCCATTTGGCGCCGCTAGTGGGGATTGTGTGAGCAGCGCGTTTACCAACCACTTCGCAAATATGACAACCGGAAAGGCAAATAATCACTTTATGAGGACACCAAGGAACATATTTTGCTAGCTACATAATAGACGCTTAATGTTTTGACAGTAGACGTTAGATTGGCTACGAATTGCTTATTCTTTTTTACAAGAGGATTATACGGCCCGATGTCGATCGCCTGAGAGGCTGTGCTGTTCTGCAAATTATTGAATAAATGGCTCAGGTCAGCTGAACATATAACAGCCCATTATGACAATTCAATATACTTTTATTGAGTCTGGTAAAGTTAATAAGAAAGCAATTTATTTTAGGTAAACTGTTAAATATTGATGATTTATAAATATTCCCAATACATGCATTTATGTAGATTCAGTAATCAATGACTGCAGTGAAATTTGTATTTCTAAGACAAATATTGCTGTAACATTTGATGAATATGAGTCGTTTCCCATTTCGCGTGTATCACACACGTGGAAATGTACCTACCTCTGTCCCACTTAGGAAGCAATCTCGCAGGTCCTGTTCCCTGGCCTCGAGTGCGTCGTACATGTTCTTGAGACTACAGCCGTGTACCTTTCGCAGTATCGGCAGCATCGTCAGCAAAGAGTGGTTCTTAACCTTGGCAAACTCGTTGGCGGGCTGAAGCCGGTAAGGGATTCGAATTCTCTGCTAGACTCCGTGATACGATTTTCGGTCAACTGAATTGTAAGAATAGCTGGCTTTTAGCTTAGTTTTATGTGAAGCTCTGTTGTATTGGGCGTTTTGGGGCTTATTGAGAAACTCTCGAGTAGTAAAACGAAAACTTTGGGCATATCGAACCACGTTTGAGTTCTTTCAGTGGGAAGAACCGGTTCTTGTGTCTTTTGAAAGGTCTAAAGAACGATATCCGTGTTGTATAGCGTACAAATGCGTACACCATATGAGTCGCGTCGTGGGAAAATGGGTTTTTATGCCATATGCGACCAGAGTATCTCCAGCCCGACTTTCGCAGTCGCTAACAAATTGTGAGGGTGCTCTGCCTGCGATTTGATCATCCTTGATATTAGCGAAACCCTAGTTAACATAATATTGTATGATATATAAATGAGCCTCGCTCTGTGAAAAGGGGGTCTAATGCATGTGCGTAAAGTGTCATCCCAGATTAGCCTGTTCAGTCCGCACAGGCTTATCAGCGACGACACTTTCCGCAAAAACTGGATTTTCGTCAAGAAGAGTCTTTCTTTAAACGAAAAATACAATAACAGATGAAAGTGTTGTCCCTGATTAGCATGTGCAGACCCCCTTTTCACAGAGCGCGGCCAAAATGTATTATGTAACATATTAGTGCACGGGACAAGGGGGGGAGTACTCGGAGTATTAGTCAGATTATGAACGTTAAACTGTATGGAATTAGCTAAACTGAACTTATTTAACCTTAACAAGAACGACAATAACGCCTACATCGAATAAACAATTAATTAGCGATTACAATAAGTATTTAAATAACTACAGTTATAATCCCATAGAAAAGTCGTGATTAACATTTTAAATTAACTGTATATTTAGAAATTGCTTCAATAATAAAACAACTCAACATCGTATTGTAAAATATATTATAATACATAACATAAATTACGATCTTTATTTCTCTTTCTCATTTTACGAAATTTTACATAACAGTCTTGCATGACGATTATTTATTGCATCCTGAGCGTTTTGTCTAACGATGTATATCATCCTAGTTATTGTCTTTCAAAAAATTGGAGGGATGCTGTGTTAAAGCATATACGTAAAGATATCTGATATCGCGCCGTTGTATGTAAGGCAGGTGCGGTTGTAGCAATTCAGTAAACATTCCGTGTCCATAAATCTTTATAAAATTTAGTTGGGCTTGACGGATTTTATGTCAATACAACTTTTTTGCTGACAATACAGGGAAAAGGGAAGTTTCAAACTTCCACGAACAACGATAGCTGAAAATGTATTAATAGATATTTACCACTGTGCGTTTCGATGAAACCAACTCATGTTAAGGACATTGTCAGTAAAATATAGTTACCAGTAGAAACGTTTATAAACCATGGACAAATATATCAAAGCAACGGTCTATGTATACATTTAAACCAGAACAGTAATAATTCACTCGGCAAATGCCTACGCTCACGGATCCATCACCCACATCAATATGCTATCTTTCAGTTTAAAATATTATCAATTCTGCGAAACGATTATTATCATATTGATGAAGAAAAGCGTGGAAAGCTATTCCCCCTTCTGCTCCTCCTCCTCCTCATCTCCATCGTCATCATCATTGTATTATCAGTATCGTCATCATTACGACTCAAAAACATTACCATATAATGGAGTGAAAAGGGGATGGTAAGGGGCATTGTTGGTAGTATATGAACAGGTTACGAACTCTCGTAAGGCAGGCAAAATGCTTTGATTATAAATAATATTATGTTTAAGGCTCCACTCAATATTTAATAAAAAAACGTTTAATTCGCCCACTTTGCATAATTTAATAATGTTTGAATTGTTTCAAGTTATCGTATAAAATGTCCGTGAACTACGGTATGCAGCGTAGGGGAGTTCATAAACGAAATAATGACATAGNCTGGGCAAAATGCTTGTGCGTAAATTGTCATCCCAGATTAGCCTGTGCAGTCCGCACAGGCTAATCAGGGACGACAATTTCCGCTTTTATGGAATTTTTCGTTTAAATGATGTCTCTGCTTAGCAAAAATCCAGTTTAGGCGGAAAGTGTCGTCCCTGATTAGCCTGTGCGGACCGCACAGGCTAATATGGGATGACACTTAACGCACAAGCATTTTGCCCAGTTTTCTCAGAACACGACAAATCTTATCATATCTGCAAAACGATTATTATCATATTGATGAAGAAAAGCCTGGAAAGCTATTCCCCCTTCTGCTCCTCCTCCTCCTCATCTCCATCGTCATCATCATTGTATTATCAGTATCGTCATCATTACGACTCAAAAACATTACCATATAGTAGAGTGAAAAAGGGATGGTAAGGAGCATTGTTGGTAGTATATGAACAGGTTACGAGTTCTCGTAAGGCAGGCAAAATGCTTTGATTATAAATAGTATTATGTTTGAGGCTTCACTCAATATTTAATAAATTAAATAATGTTTATTTTGCCCACTTTGCATAATTTAATGATGTTTGAATTGTTTTAAGTTATCGTATAAAATGTCCGTGAACTACGGTATTCAGCGTAGGGGAGTTCATAAAAGAAATAATGACATAGAGTAATACATTACCAGTAGGCCCATGATTTTGATGACCATCTTGTCCATGATTCCTACAATGTCCACTTCCTGGTCCACGAGACACTCTATTTCAGACACCAGCAACCGTAGCTCGTCACCTACCGCGCTGTAGAACCACTTCTCTTCGACCAATTGGTGCTCGAAGAAGTTCATAGTGGTGTTCTTTAGGAATTGCTGCTTATCGCCCATATTCCTGAACAATATGTCTTTGGAGTTGTGTATAACGTATTTACTCATAAAGCCACATGGTCGGTCATTGAATGTCTTCGCGTGTACGCACGTAGAAAACAACTTCCGTAGAATGTCTGGGTGGCTGACGACCATACAATTCTTGCCCATGATTTTGAACATGAATATGTCACCAAAGAGTTTTTGCCACTCCATGAACGTGAGGTGCATGTGATCCATATCGAGGTTAAACAGCTGCCCAAAGGTGACGCCATGGTATCAGAACTCGTCCGTATATCCGCTGGTGAACAATTGACCTGTTGCGGTTTGATGTCGCCGCTACTGATGACGGGGTATTTGAATGGGCATATGCCGTTTAATCTGAAAATTGCAGAACAAAATCAATATTTTAACAGAATTAACTAGTGGTTGAATATAAACATGTTAGCACGCATTGAAGAACGCACTCGGAAAGTATCCGATAGGGCTGATTTCTGACAAGACACAACCTGTTTGAAACAGAAAGGACCTGCTTTCCACAGAAGCAACCTGCTTGCCAGAGAAACTGCCTGTTTGAATAACAAAACAAAACTGTTTGACAGAGAAACTACCTGTTTGAATAATAAAACAAAACTGTTTGACAGAGAAACCGCCTGATTGCCAAACACATAATCTGCTTGCCATTCAAAAATATGTTTGCCAGAGAAACAACAATCTTGCCAAAGAAACAGTCTGCTTGCCACAGAAACAACCTGTTTTCAAAAGAAAAATGCTCGCTTGATAGAAGGCCAACATGCATGCCAGAGAAAAAACATCCGCTTCCCAGAGAAGTGAAACGCTTGGCAAAGAAACAACCTTCTTGCCATAAAAACAACGCGCTTGTCATAGACATACCATGTTTCAGGGAAGAACAACCTAACTGCCAAAGAAACAAAGCTCTTGCCACAACTATTTTGTCGATTACTATAGCTCCTTATTCAGCGGTCGTATGCAATTACAAATCTTGTCTACAAGAACCTAACTGTCGGTCTTGCAGTCAATTACCATGGTTTAAACGCTACTCCTGATAAAGAAGACCCCTTCAATAAACGTGTTGACACAATCACCTGGTCATTGTTCTATATTTGATCATTACTATTGACAAATGACTGATGAGAACCTTGCAAAAAGGAGTAACTGTAGAACGTTTGATATTCGCTTAATGTCATTTCATATAGAGATAATCCACTTAGACGTATGCTGTCAGGTGTTTGCTTATTACTTTATGAGTCTGTATGTGTGTGTGCGCGCGGACATGCATGTGAATGAACTGGCATGAATAATTTTACGAACGGCGCAATGATTTATTATATTTTTTCTTAAAAACTTGAAAAGGTACATAGAAAATAATGTCTTTGACTTTTTTATGTATGAAAACTTAATGCAAAGTATCATTATTTGAGAACAATATTAGAAAAAGAGGTACGTTAGTTGTAAAAATATCGCCCATGGATGTTTTATTTGAAAAATCAAACATTTAAAAAAATAACAATACGTGATATGAAATGCAATATCCTTAAACGAACGAGTAACCGGTTTTACTTTCATATGCACAAACTCTTATCCGTTTGGTAAAGCTGTGATGCTCACTCATGTATGTCAGTATAACTGCTATTATTCTACATCCAGTAACCGAGGTGCATTCGCAACCCATGCTGATAAATGATCTACATGTGAATACGGATTTTGTGTGCGAAAAAGCGTTTACATAACATGAACACATTAATTATGGTCTTCCGATTGAAATTCACGAAAACTTCAGTACGTGCAGGTATTACGTTATTTGTAAAATGAGATACTTAACATACAGTTTAAAAAAACATAATTATGTATATAATTGACATCTGGCTAGCTGTAAATGAAACGAGCTGATAAGACCGTTTTTATAATCAGATATCTTTTAATGACTCTTGCCAAGGGACCTTGAAGATTTGCAATTTGTCCAACACACATTCCAACTAGAAAAAGTGTGAACACAAAAATATTTTGTTTATACAAGTATGCTACAACTACCCGTTTTATTTAAAAAAATGTTTTTAGTAACAGATAGTTTATTTATTTCCTTCTATCAATGTAGTAATGTAAACACGTAAACAACAGAACAATTACTTTGGTTTGTNAAATAAATAACAATACGTGATATGAAATGCAATATCCTTAAACGAACAAGTAGCCGGTTTTACTTTCATATGCACAAACTCTTATCCGTTTGGTAAAGATGTGATGCTCACTCGTGTATGTCAGTATAACTGCTATTATTCTACATCCAGTAAGGCCAAAAAAAATAGTCTTGGTTCAGGGAACCCGACCGACCCTATTTTTTTACCCCGACCCTAACGATTTTTTGGGTCCGTGGAAAAAAATCCGATGGCGAAAATGCTAAAATCTCGTTTATTTTCATTGAAAACAGCCGCCATTTAAACCCGGATTGGTTTTTTTATATTTTTCTCTTTGTTTAAATGAAAGTGTTCGAAATTTGAACAGTGAACGAAAACCGGTCTGCACCTGTATGCGAGACATCGCTTGACCTTATTGTTATTGAAGTGCACATGGTAGCTGGCCAATCCACATAGAGCTCGCTTACACATGAAATGACGTTGTTGAATGAAATGTAAAAAATGGGTGGAGCTATGGAGTAATATTCGGTCATTCATGCGCAGACACTGTATAATTTGAATACACAGTTAATGTTGTCGTCTGCAAACAAAATTGCGGCCGGTCGCAAATGTCGTATTATTAAAGATTAACAATGAAAAGAAGCGTGACAATAAATTAATTATTTCCAAGCTGACTATCGATATAAATTTAAGAGTAATAATTAAATAATTAGTTCTATGTCGATGATGTTACAACTTTCTGCCGATTTTCGATCGTAATGAAAAGGTGATAATTAATTAATTTGTTTGTTTTACTCACACACTATGNATTAGCCTGTGCAGTCCACACAGGCTAATCAGGGACGACAATTTCCGCTTTTTATGGAATTTTACGTTTAAATCATGTCTCTTCTTAGCAAAAATCCAATTTAGGCGGAAAGTGTCGTCCCTGATAAGCCTGTGCGGACTGCATAGGCTAATCTGGGATGACACTTTACGTACATTCATTATGCCCAGTTTTCCCAGAACGCGACTCAATTGAATCGCGTTTGGAAAATCCGTAAAATGCACACTAGATCCTGTTTTCTTTGTATAGACGCAAATTATGTTATTTTTAAAATATTTTTTCCACCGACTTATGACGAAAATATTTAAATGCATGTTTCGTTAGATTTCCTCTTTTTTTAAATACGAGTGTTATTAATTGTTAAACATTATTATCTATGAACAAGGTGTATACAAAAACAAACTTATATTTTACGACATTCATAAATATTGACTTTGCTGAATGAAATTCGTTAAATATAATTAAAATAACTATATTCGATGTAAGCATGTCACATACTTAAATTATTTTCGCATTATAACTTAAATTCTCAATTTGCTATAGCATCAGTCGAACGCGTTTGCACAATAACACTCAATCGATGAACAATATTACTTACACCGGCGTTATTAATCTTGCTTAAATTAGAGACCAATACTTTATGATTGTATAGGCCGCTCTTTAGACAGCAGTGTTCATTTGCATATTCGTACAAATGTCTCCATCCAGTCTTGAATTTTAAGGATGACCAGCTGACAATATTATGCTCTCCAGGCTATAACCATAAGTACTGACCTCCCCGCTATTTTGGTAAATCGGAAGCGAATTGTCAATAAATGTCTCTTGAGGGACCTTGACAATTTGAACTGTGTCCGAATTTGAGCCACACATTCCAAAAAGAAACAGTGTATAAATAAAGCAGAGAAGAGACAAAATTTTATTCATAACATTATACGACAAATACTCGTTTTATTTATTTAAAATTCGTTTGAGCTACAGACAATCCATTATATATATACATATACAAGCATGTAAATGATGTACAGGTATTCTGATTCGCTCCCATACATGTAGTCATTTAAAAATGTAAACAGCATACTACTTACTTTGGTTTGAACATGCTTTCAATCTTGCTTTCAGACCAATGTAAACTATATAAACTGAATCTTTCCGGATATAGAAAAACTGAATTTAACGCGGGTTGGTTTATATTTATGCAGAGTTAAAGGCGACTGTACGAGTAACGATACAGGTGTCTCTTTATATACATCCAGAGGGTGGCTAAGATAGCTCCTGGTGATTTAATGATCTAACTGCGTGACTGACTCGATACAGTCACTGACTCCGCGTATGGGAAATCCCTACCATTGAAAATCAATCGAGTTTTTTATGTATGAAAGGAAAAGTTTATTACTTACTTATTATTATCTTCCTACTTTTACAATCAGTTCTTCTTGTAAAATCGTGGTAAAATATGTTTACATGAAGTACGCTTTAGACAATTTATTTGCAGACTATTGATAACTTTCTTTGATAACTCTTTTAAATTAATTCTCCTTTTTAGGCTTTTGCCCCTGAATACAGGTTTGTAAAACTCTTTATTGAACTCGTCCCCTTAAACGTACACAATGCTCGAAAGAAAAAGAGCAGGCAAACTGAAAAGCGAAGATCAATAGATGTCGAATACGTTTCGAGTTGGTTCTCAAGGGTTCCGTTCATTTTGCAATGATTCAAAAAAGCGAGTGTGACCTTAAACATCGATCTGATAGCATGACTTTGGACTTCAATTAAATTGAACTTCACGCAAGATATGTGTCGTGATCTGAAAAACTGGGCATAATGCATGTGCGTAAATTGTCATCCCAGATTAGCCTGTGCAGTCCGCACAGGATTATCAGGAACGACAATTTCCGCTTTTATGGAATTTTTCGTTTGAATGATGTCTCTTCTTCGCGAAAATCTAGTTTGGGCGGAAAGTGTCGTCCCGGGTAAGCCTGTGCGGACTGTACAGGCCAATCTGGGACGACACTTTACGCACATGCAATTTGTCCAGTTTTCCAAGAACACGACACAAATGCATTCAACCTCACGCAAGATATCGTTAACAAATAGTGAACATGAGAATGTGAATATGGGCTCGAAAGAGCTTAATAAAATTACGTGCTTCAATTTTGTTATATTCGAATATTTAAAATAACATGCCGCACATGTTCACTATTTGTTAACGATATCTTGCGTGAGGTTGAATGCATTTGTATCGTGTTCTGAGAAAACTGGAAAAATTGCATATGTGTAAATTGTCATCCAAGATTAGCCTGTGCAGTCCGCACAGGCTAANATTTACGCACAAGCATTATGCCCAGTTTTCTCAGAACACGACACAATAAGTTATAACTCATATCAACTGAGTCATGCCCTGAATCGCTGAACTGTCAGGAGCTACGATATACCCGTAAAAGTCACGCAATGTTTCGTGGCCTAATCAGCGGACATTATAGCTCATGACCAGACTGTGCGCATGCGCGTATGGTGTAAGACCCATTTTCGCACCAAACTGTTCAACAAAAAACACAACACACCAAAAATATATATGTGAAAAGTGGGAATAAGCATTAAATTATACGTCCAATTTGTTTGTTGTTAAACATGCCGTTTGTATGCCCTCTTAGTCTGTATGTATCAATATCTTATACATACCATAGTTGTTTGAAGGCCTCATTAAAAATAAGATTACCATTGTTAAACTGTTCGTATTTCTTTGTATCAATGTGTTGTCTTAATGAGTTACATTCGGAAAATAACGAGATTATTATTATTACTATTATTATTATATTTAATTAACGAAAGCATACTTGGAACGTGCTTATGACGTTGGTGCTGTGTTGAACTCTGGGAGGAGCTGTACTTCCGGGAGAGTCAAATCAATCCTGTTAAATCACTTTGGCCATAAGTTTATTCAAGTATAAACGGAAAACGAACACAATTGTGTAACATGTACACAATAGTATCTCAGTAATACGGGATATATTAATGAAGATACGTGAGGGTTTGTTTATGACTGTGGAAGCCGACCTAGCCTTTTAAAAGGGTTAAATTTCTGGGGAATTTCATGTCGCCTGGAGAAATAAAATTGATTTATACTTTAATGATAAAGAGACGTGTGAATATTATATAATAATTCGTACTTTATATATTATATTTACCCTTGGTTTTGATATATATGTAATACATATTTTAGTAATTTAGTCAAATACAATCTAAGTTTAATACATATTATTCAGGTGTGCAGGTCAATTAACATTATAATAATCCATTCATTAATTTATTTTTTTCTAACGTCCTAATTGTCCTAGTTGTTACTCACTTTGTTTTGTCGTCAACGACAACTGACGTTAAGTACGAGAACAACAAACATGTGGTTACGTTTTTTAAGTAATACGCTGTGCTCGTGTATACAGTTTATGTTTTCATTTTTTATGTATCTGTTTGTTTGTAGTTCGGTGGACAAATTACTCCACGGGATTGTCAGGAATGTTGCAAAATAACATAATGTACAACAGAAACTCAAATATCAGAGAATTTTAAGTGTGAAAATTGAACATATCCTTAAAATGACTATCGTTAACACCAGGAAGTTAAATCAATCGTATTAAATTCACACCTGAGTTTTTTTCTGTGTAGATAGATACATTTATTTCGGAAAAGGTAACATAAGATGGTTCACATAAAACAAATTTAAAAATAATTGTTAAGACACAATAAATTCATTAATATATAGGATTAAAAGAACCATGGAATGCTTTCTTCGTACCATTGATAACACAAAAAGGGAGTCCCTTTTGAAAGTTTGGTCCTTGTTAGTTGGTGGCATGGCATAGAGCGGCTTATTTAATTTTAACGTAATTTAACCAACAACAGTGATAATAAATCAGTTTTTATTGCAGTTTGAAATTAATTTAAAGCATATACAATACACTATTTATCACCCATGTGCCTTGTTGAGAGTTTATAAATCATAAATAGATCACAGACATAGTTATCAACAGTTAACAGTATCAGACAGTTAAAAGATAGAGTTATAAAAATCCTGTTTTAAACAGCTTTTATTTGGGTTAAGAACTGATACAGCTGAGCGCGCTCAGGGAAACCCGGCGTAATACATGTGCGTAAAGCGTCGTCCCAGATAAGCATGAGCAGTCCGCATAGGCTAATCTGGGACGACACTTTTCGCCTAGACTAGATTTGTGTTTTGAAAAGACTGCCTTGAAATAAAAACTTCCATTAACGCGGAAAATGTCGTCCCTGATTGACCTTTGCAGACTGCATAGACATAAGCCAATCAGGGACGACACTTTACGCACATGCATTAAGCCCGGTTTTTCTAGAATGCGGGTCAGATGATTTCTTCGGTCAAAACAGCAACACAATGAACTGGTGCCTAGTATGTTCAAAAATTGTTCAGTGCAAAACAGTACTTTATTCAACTAGGTATCATAAAAATGAATCCTTTTATTGAAATGGTTCTTGATCGCTACTTTTAAAGTGTTTCAACATATGTTAAATCTTGTCGGTAAACTATTCCAAAGTTTGGTACCCAGTTAGCTGAATTTATATAAAGTATGTATCATATTTGTCACAGCCATACAACCAAGTACACACCAATGCGCTACAAGCCCTTGAACTGTACGTGTCCACCGATCTCGCTCCCGATGCTATTATTACCAATTACCACACTGAAATGGTGTTGTAAAAATGACCATTCATCTGTTAAGATATTTCTCAAAATAGAGTGAACGCAGAAAATGCTTCTTTATTATCATTGTATGTATGGTAATTTCAATGCGAATTTCATATGTAAAAAACAATGACATATTTACAGATATCGTAACAAGTAAATTAAATGCAATAACATATTAACGATATAATAATAAAAAGCAAATGCGACTATTTATGTCAACGTCGATGTGATTGTCAAAAACTGTATATCAAAGCAGAACAGTACATATAACAGTCCTATTGTTACATCGTGCTTTTAAAATACAAATGTAAGATTATAACACAACATGCTGTCCTTCCGCCGGCTGATCTTCACGCTTGTAAGAACAAGAAAAACGGTATCCATCTCGATACATAGTCTAACGTATCCATCTCGATACATAGTCTAACGCTGACATGTCTATCACCGCCTTACCGTGAAATTTACTGGAGAAAACGTAAGGTTTTCATTTGAATGAGATTGNCAATGCGAATTTCATATGTAAAAAACAATGACATATTTACAGATATCGTAACAAGTAAATTAAATGCAATAACATATTAACGATATAATAATAAAAAGCAAATGCGACTATTTATGTCAACGTCGATGTGATTGTCAAAAACTGTATATCAAAGCAGAACAGTGCATAAAACAGTCCTATTGTAACATCGTGCTTTTTAAATACAAATGTAAGATTATAACACAACATGCTGTCCTTCCGCCGGCTGATCTTCACGTTTGTAAGCACAAGAAAAACGTTATCCATCTCGATACATAGTCTAACGTATCCATCTCGATACATAGTCTAAAGTATCCATCTCGATACATAGTGTAACGTATCCATCTCGATACATAGTCTAACGTATCCATCTCGATACATAGTCTAACGTATCCATCTCAATACATAGTCTAACGTATCCATTTCGATACATAGTCTAACGTATCCATCTCGATACATAGTCTAACGTATCCATCTCGATAAATAGTCTAACGTTTCAATCTCGATACATAGTGTAACGTATCCATCTCGATACATAGTCTAACGTATCCATCTCCATACATAGTGTAACGTATCCATCTCGATACATAGTCTAACGTATCCATCATGATACATAGTCTAACGTATCCATCTCGATACATAGTCTAACGTATCCATCTCGATACATAGTCTAACGTATCCATCTCGATGAATAGTCATACGTGTCCATCTCGATACATAGTCTAACGTATCCATCTCGATACATAGTCTAACGTATTCATCTCGATAAATTGTCTAACGTATCCATCTCGATACATAGTGTAACGTATCCATCTTGATACATAGTCTAACGTATCCATCTCGATACATAGTCTAACGTATCCATCTCGATACAAAGTCTAACGTATCCATCTCGATATATAGTCTAACGTATCCATCTCGATACATAGTCTAACGTATCCATCTCGATACATAGTTTATCGCTGACATGTCTATCACCGCCTTACAGTGAAATTTACTGGAGAAAACGTAAGGTTTTCAATTGAATGAGATTATCATATTAATATCACAATTAAGTCGTCTTGTGGTCTGAAAATGCAAATCATCAAAACAGACATCGCTAAAAAACACCCATCTGCGACTTCCAACAGGATATGAAAAGATTCTTCTTGAATTAAATGTAGATGTGAAGCTAAGGCGTCCTCAAGCTGGCTGAAATACACAGTTGAAATCGGGCGCCTTCGTCACAATACCGGAAGTGAACTTTCTGGGGTCGCAGGGCGGTAGCTCTTGTTGTTTGTTTGGGCACATGCGAAAGTTTTTCATGAGAATGGCAACCACGAGAAAAATTACTTTCTCCGAAAACGTGGAGCCGAGACACCGTCTGGGGCCCACCCCCATTACCACCATGCTGTAAAGAAGATATTGACATGTTTAATATGTTTGATGCGTTACGTACGTGGGACTGAAAGGTAAAGTACAACTCATTTCGAGGTTGTGACTTCCGGTGTGGATCACGCTTATGTGCTCCTCCCGTTACTCATCGAAATAAGGTATGGCGGGTAAGTTTATAAAAGTAGTTATTGGCACATAAAAGCTGTTATTTCTAACTCAAAAATGCAAAGAAACCTGACCACAAATGGAAAAATGACAGTAATGCAAAGGAAACGGCTTTAAGCTGAGTGAAAGAATCGCGAACATGGTTTAACAAACAAAACATTAACGCCTACTTTTTCATGACCGGATGTTCGGGCCCTACTCGAGAGCCATCTTCAGAAATGAAGCGTTCTGGCTTGAAAGACCAGGGATCGTCAAAGAACCTCTCGTCGTGGTGAATCCCGAACAAGTTGGAAAATATCTGAAACAAAACATGTTCCCCATATTTGATTACATGTGCGTTTATATCCGTGATCATACACAAGTAATCAATTTGAAGATGTCAGTTGATGTTATTATCTTTTATAAACCTCAATGAACGTTCGCTTTTATTCGGATTAATCCGTTTTCTGTATAATAAATCCTCAGACACGTCAAAACTAAGTTGACAGATTTAATTAATGTATAAAAGTGCAGCCTCTAATGAGCAACTAGACCAAGCGTTCTACATTTTAACAGTTGGTAAAATTAACCATGATTTTAGTTTCGAAACAAATGCTCTTTGTTTACTGACATCAAATTCGCTTTGGAAGCAAAATCTCAGATCTGGTCATTACTGCATTGTATTTTGACTTTGAATGATAATCACAAGCGTTTGTAAATTAGCTTTGTGAAAAGGGGGTTTAATGCACGTGCGTAAAGTGTCGTCCCAGATTAGAAGGTGCAATCCGTCCGCACAGGCTAATCTGGGACGACACTTTCCGCCTAAACTGGATTTTTGCTAAGATGAGACTTTCTTTAAACAAAAAGTATCATAAAGGCGGAAAAACTTGTCTCTGATTAGCCTGTGCGGACTTCACAGGTTAATCTGGGACGGCACTTTACGCACATGCATTAAACCCCCTTTTGACGAAACGAGACTCATATGATGATAATTAATCAATGGTTGAAAGCTTGAACAACTGGGCCCGGCATGATCAATGCGTTCAATTAAACACTAAACAAAGTAATTGTTTAGAGGTTTTGACTTTGATCAACAATATCCTAAAAATTAACTTTTTTTTCCATTCTCTGCTGTAAATAACAGTATATCAACGGGTATCGGTTATTTGTTCCAGAAATTAAAAGTTTTCAGGTAGACATACCCTAGACTTGTTTTATATTAACAGGGTTTTGTGCAACCAAACAGACGAACAGTTTAGGGAAATGCCAAGTCAGTGTACCCCTTGTTTTCACACTTGACGTTCAGACAAAAACAAGGCTCATGTCCAAAATTGTGAAACTGTCACTTAATTAAACAAAAAATGTGTCCTTCATTTATGGCATATGACATAAAACCTACATGAGCCATAAACATATCTACTACATTAGATGCGCTTGGGCAAGCGAATACTGCTAGAAGAGGTTGATAGAGGTACTGAACCGCATTCAAGTCGGATGGTTCTACCAAAAACGTCTCCTAGTTAGAAATACCAATTCATATTATCTGCCCATATGCATTGTCTAATATGTTGCTATGAAACATGCAAAGTACCGATCGCCAGTGGAAGTGGGACTTGATGTATATAATAGCAAATTACACTATAATGAACTTACATCAGTTTCGCTACCTTTGCCTAAAAATCATATCGTCCAAAGGAAACATACACCTACCTCTGTATTTTTCGGTATGTTGTAATTCTCAAACATAGCGTCCCCAGATCGGTTGCAGTGTCGCGCGGACACCGGAAGTGGCGTATGGAAGCGCGTAAGCTCCAGAACGCATGCCTCGATGTACGGTAACTTCCGTATGTCGTCGATTGTGACATCTCCGTTAAGTGAAGTCAGCTGCCCGCGTATTTTGTTTTGAACTTCCGGGTTATGAACGAGAACCAGGCATAAGACGGAGAGGGTGTTCTGTAAAGGCAAAATGGCTGAAAAAAAAACAGAAAACATAACACTTCACGAAGGTTTATGTTAAGTTTCAGGCATATATGTGAATACAATATCAATAATTCGTCTACATCCATAATAAAATGTGTTCTTCATGTTATTTTGGACTTTAAATCACCAAAAGTTGATGACTGTGATAAATATTCAATTTGAACACACAGAGACTTTATGAAAAGAATATTTTGAAAATAAAATATTTGAAAACAACAGCACGTCCCAAACTCCAGACTACAACATATCTAACATAAACTATTGGCCAATACAATTCACATATTCGATACCCTTGGATGCCGTTTTTTAAGTTTTAGTTCAATGAATTGGTTATTCGTTCAGTCCACGGTATGTAGTTTGGAACCATAGCGTTACCTGCGGGTATGAGGTCCATCACCACGCCCATGATGAAGTCATCGTCTATCCAGGACTCTCCACCATCCATCCCCATGGTAACGCGCAGATTCCTCAACATGAACAAGAGGCCTCGCTCGCTCTGCTGTAAGACAAACGAACAAATAAGAAAAGAACATCGGAAGGTTGTACATTTTTAAATAATAAAACACAGTCAATCTGGAGGTAGAACCAAAGCTGACCCATATAACAATTTTCCATAATCCACATACTAGTACAGTATGAACTATAATTATTGGGATGAACTACCATCAGTACACTTACGGTTCAGCTGTTGGAATAAATTGTTGGCCTAACTGGCGCAAGTAGGGCATCTTTTGAGCGTATTTTAGCGTTAAATGCTTTCTATAATATAAATCCCGTTTTATTAAAAATATAATATTTAAATGTACTAATTCGAGACCAGTTAGCTTGCACAGTTTTATGCAGATAAAGATAAGCACAGACAACCAAGGATTGCATGTTGGCATTTTACAAGGGTTTGCTAACACTGGATACTTTATCCTAATTCTATTATAAACAAGAAGAT
Source organism: Dreissena rostriformis (assembly GCA_007657795.1). Taxonomy (NCBI): domain Eukaryota; kingdom Metazoa; phylum Mollusca; class Bivalvia; order Myida; family Dreissenidae; genus Dreissena; species Dreissena rostriformis. Next base: position 4,025 of record VMBQ01011248.1, on the reverse strand, counting down.
CATGCGCCCCTAGGTCGCTCACCCGAGGTGCTATTTTGTAAGTGACTACGCTGTTCTTCAAGGATTGTATGAATTACTCAGTTCATATGAATACGAATTAACATTATATAGTCTCGGGTTACCTTAATATGAAGATCTTTTTCTATAAAGTTACGTACTTTCGCTTTATTTCTAATACGTGAAATTATAGAGATTAGGTATTTAAAGACTATACCATGTGTATTTATATGAGATATTGATGTCATAAAATAACAATTTGATGAATATGTTACATGAACAAAATTTTATGATTTTATGAATTTAGTTTATAGTTATTACTTTGCTGGGCATCTCGAATGTGTAATTCATATAGAGAATATATGGTTAGTGACTTTTAATATCCTGTAATATCAGACGAGGCTGATATCGCGTAGGAAAAGGTTGGGCTTTAACGATATGCGCGACTTTCCACGCCTACAAAAAAGAAGTTCTCACAATCGGCGGGACTAAAACATAGAACGCTATAATTGTCATTGATAAAACCAAATATGGAGGGAGTTTAAAAACGGATATTGATGGGCGGAGTTTAAACGTGTTATCGGATGGGATATCCGATAACAATTAAAAATATCATGTCAGCGTCTCCTATGTAGTTGTGCACTAGTGGCATAATAACTGTGTCTCTACCTCTGTCCCACTGAGGAAGCAATCCCGCAGATCCTTTTTCTTCACCTCCAGGGCGTCGTACAGGTCCTTGAGTTTGCCGGGCACCTTGCGGAGAATCGGCAGCTTCGTCAACACCGAAGCGTTCTTCACCGTGGCCAGCTCGTTTGCGGGCACTATAAAGCCAGTCAGGGATTCGAACTCCCGGCTCGACTCCGTTATGCGATTTCCGGTCAACTGAAATTGTAAAAAAGCTGTTTGTTAGTTCAGTTTTAAAACAATTTATGTAAGGTTAGTGTGCATTGAAGTTTGAAATACCCACTTTCATCGGATGTGGGTGCATATATTAAGCTTGTTTGGATTTAAATATCGGAAGATCTTTTAACTACAAGTCTAGTTATTAATGTCAAACTTTATTTTCGTTATCTTAAACCGACACATGAATGTGAACGATGTTAGATAAAATAAATTAACTTTTTTGTTAATAGTACTATAATCCAAATGTTGTTAACTTTAATTAAACAAGTTTGCGCCATACCGACACGTTTACTCAAATTTTTGTTCCATAACCAAAAATAGTGTGGATGCATAATATAAATAAATATGCATATATTTATGATTAGTAGGGATGCTCCAACAGTGTGCATGTCGTTTGTATACTCCGTGAAATTGGGTAGGTAGTGGGTTTTATGTTTGGACATTTAATATCGATGCAAAGTCGCATGCATTTAGGAATTTGGTATTCGAACATGTAACGAATATCGAGCCAATGACTAATAAACAGCTGGGTATTGGGTATTTGAATTGAAGCAAAAATCGAGTTGGGACGAATAGCCAGGTGGATATCGGGTATTTGAATTGAAGCAAATATCGAGATAGGGACGAATACCCAGGCGTGTATTGGGTATTTGAATTTAAGCAAATATCGAGCTACGGACGAATACGCAGGTGGGCATTGGGTATTTGAATTGAAGCAAATATCGAGATAGGGACGAATACCCAGCTGGGTATTGGGTATTTGAATTCAATCAAATATCGAGATAGGGACGAATACCCAGCTGGGTATTGGGTATTTGAATTAAAGCAAATATCGAGATAGGACGAATACACAGCTGGGTATTGGGTATTTGAATTGAAGCAAATATCGAGATAGGGACGAATACCAAGGGGGGGGGTATTTGAATTGAAGCAAATATCGAAATAGGGACGAATACCCAGGTGGGTATTGGGTATTAAATTGAATCAAATATCGAGATAGGACGAATACCCAAGTAGGTATTGGGTATTTAAATTGAAGCAAATATCGAGATAGGGACGAATACCCAGCTGGTTATTGGGTATTTAAATTGAAGCAAATATCGAGATAGGGACAAATGCGAAGGTGGGTATTGGGTATTGAATTGAAGCAAATATCGAGATAGGGACGAATACCCAGCTGGTCATTGGGTATTTGAATTGAAGCAAATATCGAGATAGGACGAATACCCAAGTGGGTATTGAGTTTTGAATTGAAGCAAATATCGAGATAGGGACGAATACACAGCTGGTCATTGGGTATTAAATTGAAGCAAATATCGAGATAGGGACGAATACCCTGGTGGGTATTGGGTATTTGAATTGAAGCAAATATCGAGATAGGACGAATACCCAAGTGGGTATTGGGTTTTGAATTGAAGCAAATATCGATAAAGGGACGAATACACAGGTGGGTATTGGGTATTTAAATTGAAGCAAATATCGAACTAGAAACGAATACCCAGCTGGGTATTGGGTATTGAATTGAAGCAAATATCGAGATAGGGACGAATAACCAGCTGGTCATTGGGTATTTGAATTGAAGCAAATATCGAGATAGGGACGAATACCCAGGTGGGTAGTGGGTATTTGAAATGAAGCAAATATCGAGATAGGGACGAATACCCAGCTGGGTATTGGGTATTTGAATTGAAGCAACTATCGAGATAGGACGAATACACAGGTGGGTATTGGGTATTTGAAATGAAGCAAATATCGAGATAAGACGAATACACAGCTGGTCATTGGGTATTTGAATTGAAGCAAATATCGAGATATGGACGAATACCCAGCTGGGTATTGGGTATTAGAATTGAAGCAAATATCGAGATAGGGACGTATACCCAAGTGGGTATTGGGTATTGAATTGAAGCAAATAACGAGATAGGAATAAATACCCAGCTGGGTATTGGGTATTTGAATTGAAGCAAATATCCAGATAGGACGAATACCCAGGTGGGTATTGGGTATTTGAATTGAAGCATATATCGAGATAAGATGAATACCAAGCTTGGAATTGGTTATTTAAATTTAAGCAAATATCGAGATAGGGACGAATACCCAGGTGGGTATTGGGTATTGGGTATTGAATTGAAGCAAATATCGAGATAGGGACGAATACCCAGGTGGGTATTGGGTATTTGAATTGAAGCAAATATCGAGCTAGGAACGAATACCCAGCTGGGTATTGGGTATTGAATTGAAGCAAATATCGAGATAGGGAAGAATACCCAGCTGGGTATTGGGTATATGAATTGAAGCAAATATCGAGCAAGGGACGAATACCCAGGAGGGTATTGGGTATTTGACGAATACCCAGCTGTGAATTGGGTATTTGAATTGAAGCAAATATTGAGATAGGACGAATACCCAGCTGGGTATTGGGTATATAAATTGAAGCAAATATCGAGATAGGAAGAATACCCAGCTGGGTATTGGGTATATTAATTGAAGCAAATATCGAGCTAATACCCAGCTGGGTATTGGGTATAAGAATTTTAGCGAATATCGAACCAATGACAAATTCCTAGCTCTGTTTTAGTTATTTGAACACAAGCTAATATTTAATATGTAAAGCGCGTTTATTCCGATCATTGTGAGAACATTCAAACGTTTAAATCGTTGATGGATACAAAAATATTGAAAAAAGGCTCGTAGAAGTGGTACTGAAAAATCTACGAAATTACAGTATTATTTAATCGAAAATAATTGTATGCTGTACATTTAATACTTTATGTATTTTCAACAGACAAGAACTAAGGGATAATCCCTAAAATATCGTGCAGTCATACGACACATAGACATAGATTATTCTACAACAAATACGAGTAAACGTGTCGGTATCAGCTTTAACTTCGTCGCTTATAGCGGTAAAATTATAACGTAGCTAAAGGGCATCGCTATTTTCCACAACAATAGATCGTCATTACTTTTTACATAGCGATTTATCTCATGTTACTTATTACTCGTATTTGTTTAACGATAAAAGGAATGTTTTAACAGTATAGAATGTCACTATTTTGAGTGTAAACCTCGAGTGGTTGTAATATGAGTCGTGTTCTGAGAAAACTGGGCGTAATGCTTGTGCG
>VMBQ01011247.1:0-25136 GCA_007657795.1 Dreissena rostriformis | reverse complement strand
ATGGCGTATTGGATCGAAATAAACACCTATCTATCATAAAAATGTCAGCAAAAAATCTAAGCAAAAATGAAATTTATAGTTTAATGGGCATTTGCTTTGAATTGTTTCCACTAATTTTCCCATAAACAGTGACACATAAGAACCTACCCAAAGTAGTTGTCCTATAATTCTTTCAAGAACAACTGCAGTAGTTAACTGATATAATCAGCGTCTACAGATTTGTTAACAGTTTATTTTCTTTAAAAAATATTAACAAGTTTCTGTTCCTTCACTATGAGGAATGTTAGTTTATAAAGAATAGGCGTCTATAGTTACAAAGTATGTTTTTTCTATGCAATATTCTTAATCTGGTTAACAAAGTATGTGGTATCTTTAACATACGATGGTACATTTTGTATGACTTGATGTAATACATAGTCTTAGTACTTGGGGATGTCTTCCGAGCTTGAACTGCACGCATACACGATGGAAATCCAAGTGGAAGACTTCATCAAATGGCTTGCGTGGCTTCGTTGAAATGTACAACTGGGGATTTCGAATATTGGCGGGGAATAAGCCCAATTGCTTATTGATACCGGGGATGTGGTTTCTTATTTCTTCAAAGCATTTTTATATATTGTATTACATTGTCTGGTGATGGTTTTTCCTTCACTTTTTATATAATCTAATGTAATTTAAATCATTTAATTGACGAATTACTTTTTTACCCATCACTACAACAGTTAAATAGACTTGTCTGTATTAAAAAAAAGTATTGTCATGGGATAAACTGCTAAGATTTATTCCTTAAAATATACGGACGGAATCGTTATTATGAAGAAATATATTAGTAAAGCTGCTACATGTATACAAAAGTCCAGATAATGCCTATTCCACTAGGAGGTGTAAATGTAGATGGGTTCTTGATAAAGAACAGCAAGCGTTTATATTCAGCATTTTCAGGAAGTTTTTTTTTTTATACATTTCGGCAAATATTCTTTCAAACGTTATGTTCTTGTAAAGAGGAAGTTATTACTCAGCTAATTTAACCTTATCATGCGACTAAATACGGGGAAAAATCTGATCCTCTTGGACGACCTTGTTAAATAAAAACGGCCGGTAAGATTTATTTCACGTTTTGCTCATAATATCCAAACTAACTGCATTGTTTTCCCATGCTGAAGAGTTTGCAATTCGTTCAAGAATTAACATATGCCCGAGTTATTCATAAACATCACGTTAAAAAAAAACACCCCTAAACTCTGAAATACAAATAAACAGTTTGTTCAACCCACGCATAATGAGCAACCGTAGCTCATAAAACTGCGTTATCAGAAAACGCGACGCATTTTATGGCTTGGTTTTTTACTCGTTACTCGAAAATTTCGCCAATTGTTTAACAGATGCTTATAGTTTAAAGTCATCTCGGTGTGAAGCTGGCCTACAAACTAGAAACAACAGCAGCCCACGTTTGATTGAAGAGTAGAATTGACATTATCACGGCGATACTCACTCATGTTCTGTGGATCGGTTGACATAGATCCCAACTTCTGAATTGAATGATGTTTAATAGTAAAGATAACGCTAAACGGTTCTGCAATGCGTTACGCTGTGAACTGTTTGAAATAATTCAGATTGTCTTGGTACAAACAATATCCGTGTATAAGTATGGAAGTATTAAAAAAAATGTACATGATCTTTCAAGCGTCAACTTCCTTTATATGACTTTTAAAATTGTGCGCACTAATCCATATAGCTGCAAATAAATGTAAATTACTAATATAATAACAATTTAACTAAATAGAAGTCGCATTACATTTGCACATAGATAAATATATTATTTTTCCAGGAATTTATCAAGAAATCATGCATACCACTAATAACATCAAAGTAAGTTACCGACTGAGAGTGTGAGATACGTAAACCGATTCTGTTTAAGACACTTTACGGTACTCAATTTCTAATATTGGGGAACACGGTGCACGATAATGCTTATATTTCGAAAACGTAGAGCAATGTAATTTTCATTTTATGTAAGTATGAAAAAAACATACACTTGAAAAAATCATATAACCACATACTTCGTCTCATTTCAGTGCATAGCAACAATGAATTAATTTCCATCAATTTATATTAATGTGCATGCATACTATTTTTGAATGCTCACACTTGTATACAAATACGTTCCGATGCCAATCCCAGTTGGAGTTTTAGCCATGTTATGTAACACAAAACAATACTAATATGGTTTCATCAGACTGTCTAATTAGGGACAAACAATTCTGGATTTTTGTTTACAATAGACTCAAACATTCTGTTAAAGCGGAAAGTGTCGTTCCTGTGTGGACTACACAGGCAAAACTAGGGCAATACTTTACGCACAAGCATTTTGTCCTAAAGCAAAAAATGCACCCGCTCTTCTTCCATATTAGGTATTGAACAGCAAATATTTAATTAACAATTATGTACACTTGAGATATGGACTTTATATCCAGGGCATAACTTTATTAAAATAATACTTATAGGCTTTTTCCATTAATTTCTTAAACAGCGAAAACAATTAAAATAATGTCCTGTAGAACTATTCAATAATGTTTTCTTAGAAGCCTTCTTAAATAATGCCTATACATTGTCTCGTCGAAATGAATTCGCGTTTTGTCTGCACAGCAACTCGATGTATTGATGTTACATTAATTTAATTAAAAAAAAAAGGAAAATCAAATAGATACGATTTTATTTACGCACTGCATACGTAGGTCGAAAGCATATCTACGTATACACGGTAAATCTAAGTTCAGTTTGCTTATATTACAACCAGGCGAATATTCATTGAAACATTTACAAATTCATCGATATCCATGTCCATATTACAACTCATCAGTTTTTCATCAGCAAATAAATGTCCGTTGACTCCATCGAAGTTTTACTATTGCCTCCAAAATACAGTTTATATCAGATATATAATTATAATACTCGCGAGAAATACTGATAATTGTTTGATAAATGTAATAGATAAAACCATAACATCTAAAATATTGCATGTTGTATAATAATTTATTGATATAAGTGTGGGTTTTAATACGTGAATTCATGATACACATTGAGTGTTCAGAAACGAAATGTGGATGTTAGGAAGACATACACACATTTACTGGAATTCGTGACGAAATTCTGATTAATTACACCTGACGTCTATTTTAATGTCATTGTAATAAATTGTAGCAAATATATACAACAGTTTTAGGTACACGGCTTCTTACTGACCCCTAACGGTGTAATAACAGGTCAGTAAATTAATATTGGGCGACAGCTACCCTGTATCACTCCATGTGGGGTCAGTTCGAAGCCGGGTAACGAATTTATCCCACCGAGTTCCATTCTTTCGCTAGAATCGACGTATTTACATGAGAAAAATAGCTATACAGCATTTTATGACGTCGTTCTGTTAACGTCCGTGGCCTCATTTTATTTTACTAACCTGATATGAAAAGTTACTGACCTAATATGGGCAAATACAACAGCCAGCATGTGACCTGGCTTAGCCAATACAAAACGAGTATTTTGTACGAGGTTTGATAATATAAAATCTCCATCCCGTTATATCAACTAAAAGTCTACATCGACAACTCGTTCTCAACATAGCTTGTTGGTAAACGAATTTGCGTGCAATTCAATATTAACTAACATCATTTTTTTATCACACACTAAATATTTATGACAGGTTTTTGAGTTAAGCGAATTACTGCGATAATCTGAATTTCACAGGTAGTCTTTGAGGTTATTTACGAAATTGGACTAGTTTACGCTTAAACTTAAAGAATAACATGTGTAGAAAATTGGATAACAAGTGTTAGCGAAATCAATTGAAATCCATTGCCGATCCTCTCCAGTGTTATATATCTTTAATAATAAATTGTCGGCTCATTTAGTTCATTGGATTATAATCGACGACTCACGTGTGAAATTTGTCACCAAACATGTCGGATAAGTCGCGTGTGTCAGGCGATAAACACTTAAGAAGTATAATATAATATTTATAGCAACATATGACACAACTTTGAAACTGTCTTATATTGCGTTATGTATTACGGGCCGGCGGCATTGGTTTACTAAATAAACTGTTTTGTTCTGTTTTGTTCTGTCGAACTAACGAACTTGTGATGGATACTTTTTCTCTCAACGGATAGTGCGGATTTCGTTGACATTAAACATGACTGTGATATCGCGATACACTCTTAGGTAAGATTATCATTGTTTTCTCAATCACCTGTGCTGCCGACCTGTTTATTGTGATAGGTGAGGTTTTTATGTTATTCGCCATGACGACGCACGTACCACTATATCAGGACGCTGGGAGGTCCAGGAATGACGGGGATATTGAAAAGGGACTTGGATGGGGAGCGGGGTCAATATTCCCCAAATATCCATTCTGCAACAATGATAAATGTCATATATATGTTTCATTTAAATGCATTCAGTGCCATGCATAATCATGTTATGTGTAAACAGTTTAAAGCAACGATAATGTCTTCCATTGCCTAAAGTGGTCTTACTATTTTAATGTGAATTTTTTAATCGAAGTTGTTATCTTTATTGATATTTTTTAGCTGTGCATTTTTTATTCAAATAATAATAGAATACACAAAATCTAACAGGTGTGCTGATGTCATCGGCACAAGCTGTTTGAGAACCGGCGACCGACCGATGGCCGGACGACGTACCGGCGATAAATATGTTAATCGGACGGTCGCCTTGCAGTATTGTATAGTATTGAAACTTAAATGAATAGGCACATGCCGTCGAATTAACGCACTTTGACCGGCCACCTCCCGACAAAACGATTTCACGTTTCTCAACTTTGCAGTCACATCAAATCTTAATATTTCTTAATTTTACATAATTTGCTGTGATATAAATGTTTATATCTAGTATAGATGAAACGCTCAGCTAAAACCATTAAAGTATTTATTGCACTATATCTAAATATTATTTTCATAAACTATGTTATGTCCATTATTGTCATTAAATTAACAAAATCCTGAGATAAAATCTACATAAATGTATATGGCAGTTGTAAATGTTTTTCGCTTAGCTTTTAATAGCCATGAAAACATATATATGTATTGTAAAGTAGCCTTATACGGTGTTTTAACGCGATAAAACGGGCTGTTGCTTGTGCGGTGTGCTATAAAAGTTGAACATATACCTGAAATCTGATTACGTACCAATCGTCAGCCTGCTTTGATTGATAAGTCCCGGTAATGTAACTGTCATATATGGTCCGTACTTCCATCCGTACACAATTATTGATTTTTAATCACACCCCATAATTAACGTTCCCCCAATCAAGACGGAATGACTCCGTTATTGTATTACGGCGCTGAAAACTGTTTTTAAGGCCAATTTAATGTTGGTGTGGTCTTGTGCTGTGGGAGAAGGCCGTAGTACCCGATAAAAAAAACACTTTACCAATATGGTGACCACCAAACTTACAAGTGCCGGGAAGAACCATTTATGACGTCACTTCTGTACAGCACGCTGATGTCTGGTACGTTAGCAGACTGTACATTGTTGTTCAACTTATCGTAGCGTTTCGTAATCCTTAGTTGTTGTGCCATGTGATTCAAGATACTATGCTCCATCTATTACCAAAATGCAATATCTGCTTCTTTAATACTGACCATAGCCAACTACTAAGGACAAGCTCTAGATTAGTTAAAGATTAGGTCGTGATTGAGTGCATATTTATAGCAAACCTGAACACCGCGTGTTCACAGGCTCATCACGGACGACGGTTTCCACTTTTATTGAATTTTTCGTAACGTAAGAAAACAATAGCATAACTATTATATGACGAGTTATCTCCATCTTCTACCAACAATCTTATTTGCAATTGTCAATCTTCTACATCAAATGACACAGATTAGTTTCTGTGTGTAGATGGCATTGTCAAAATTAAAATCGTGAAGAACACGATACAACCTGTAATCATGCATGTCTCTTAACGTTTGTCTTGCAGCTCCGTTTAACAAACCCAATGCTACTGTAGAAACAGATGAATATTTGCATGAAACGTAATTATATGCATTATCACATAACGCATGAATATACGTAATTCTTTGCATTGCACGAACGCGCAGAGAAATACGACATATATTTACATACTTTATATCGCACACATAGATACATCTGTCGTTTTTTAATGCTAAAAAATCTGTTTACACTTGATTGAATAAATGGTGCACCAGTTTTGCATTATCATCCGAATGATATGGATCAAACGCTTTTAAATTGATATATAGTTAATGAAATGGTGACTTTTATCCTTTACAACATACGATTTTATGCGTTAGTTTTAACATATCAAAAGATTTTAGGCGTTAGTTTTAACATATCTAATACATTTTATAACAACTGAAACGTTAGCCGATTTGTTTCATTTCATGGCATTATGTATTATCTTAGCTGACTTATTTCGTTGCGACTGATTTGATTGAAAACAAAAAATGCAGCATTATCCCAACATGTTGAAACATTTTTTCAATCACTTTCACTTAGTGCTCATAATATCCCAACTAACTGCATCATGTTCAAATGATTTGATCTTTGTAACTCATTTTAAAAAAATCAACATTGATCAGGATTAGTCATACTCATCTTTTCGACCGCCCTTAATTCTAAAATGCAAGCAAACCGTTTGTTCGAGTAACCTGGCCTCAAAACACAAGGGAAAGTGACACATTTAATGCCTTGCAGTTTGCCCGTTACTCGAAATTCCAAACTAGACTTCAGAGAAGATACTGTTTATCCTGAAGATGCTTATAGAAAATGCTCATTCCAAATTTACATCGAAACTACAGCAGCCCATTTGTTATTGACTAGGAGAACTGACATTACCGTACCTATACTCTCGTGGATTGTGGGTCAGTGGACAATGCTCTACATGTCGACAGGTAATCAAACCGTACCATGTTTGAGTTATTCAACATGCGATAGCACCACTCACATGTTCAGTCTTTCAAGTACAAACCAGGCACACGATAAAAACATTTGAATCACTACAGGCTAAATGTTGTGTACTTTACTTTGTTGTTTATTCGTTCAAGGCTGAACAAATTGTGAAATATTTATGTAATAAAATCTCCATATTAATCGCGCCTCCCGCGGTGTCAACGCTTGCCTTAAGATCAGCAACTTGAGATCTGTGAACGTTTAATATCACACTCAGCTCTCAAGTAGAATTTTCCGGCAATGAAACCCTCGCAAACAAACGTTTTTTTTTTCTACTCTCGACTGTTTGAACTATTTTGTGACGTAAAAAATAAATTTTGATTTTTGCAAATTACTGTTTGTGGGATGATATCTGAATTTTAAATGTTGACTTTGGAGCTTATTTATTACATAGGTCTGGTACACGCTCTCGCTAATGATACGACTTTAAATAACAATTGTTTTATAACATAAGACAACATCATTACATGTGTTTTCGAAATCGATTGAATTTCATTGTCGATCTAATTTAGAAGTATTAATTGTTAAACAATTTTTCGAGTCAGTTAGCACCAATGTTTGATATGGACGAATCACTTGTTACATTTGTCACTCACAAGGTAGGAAAAGTTGCGTGTGTTGAACAATAGTTTGACGATGTTAGTTATTGATAATACTGTCTTTACAGCGTAAAGTAATGTTTATATATTTTATGATTATTTAAAACAATTTCCATTTCAATCGCGCCTCCTGCGGTTTCAGCGAAAGCTTTACATCGACAACCGTTTAATATCAAAATGAGCTCTAAAGTAGAAATTTCTCGAAATCCAATGTTGGCAAACAAGATTCTTTTACCCCATACTCGACTGTTTCAACTATTTAGTAACAGGAAAAGACGTTGATTTTGCAATTTACTGCGAGTGAGATTTGATATGAATTACAAGCCGTGAATTTAAAGGTCATTTACAATAGTGGTCTAGTAATAACTCCAGCTTTAAATTACACAATGTGTATATGATTGGATCACATTTATTGCAAGTGTTTGAGAAATCAATTTCATCGGTGTGATATAAACTTAATAATCTATTGTCGGCTCATTTAGCACATGGCATTATAATGGACCACACGCTTGTGAATTCTATCACGTATACAGACGGATAAGTCGCTTGTGTCGAACAATCGTGTGATGATGCTATTGATGGATAATAATTCATTCAACGGATGGTGTGGATTTTCGTCTGACATTTCACATGACTGAGTTATCCTGACACATTCTTTGGTAAGGTCATACTTACATTCCCACAATGCCATGTTGTATAATATATAGTAAGCGGATAACAAAACTTGATAATTTAAATTACTGGTGAATCGTCTATGCCGTGTATATAATAATGTGCTCGGTTGATTAACACAATTTGCGAAGAATAGCAGTTTGTTAACGTTGTTTGTTATTTTGTAAAATATTTATATCAATACATAACTATGGGAAGTGTACTACCGTTAATGATATAAGACATACATAAACATTATTATGTTGCAAATTACGTCTATAATATACTAAAAAAACACACCACCAAACTAGTGTGTCTACCGCTCGCGCAAATAAATGAAGAGTGTTCAAACACGTAATGAGCACTCTTTTTATAATTATCTAATTAAAGTTATGAAATCGTTTTTTTCGCCGATTTTCGTGTTTTAAAAAATAGTCATTTAATTAATAAACAAAAAATAACATATACGAATCTGTGGCAATTTTTTTGGAAATGGTGAATCCGTCAACACGTATGAAGAATCCTGTTAAACTTTCGTGTCCCCTGGTAACTGACCAAAGTCGGTTCCTTTGTGATTCTAGACGCTTTCTTCATCGATATATCGATGAGCCCACGTTCTTGTTGAATAATCAAATGTTTGCTCAATATTTTTGTACAAACAGTTCGGGTTTTGGCTGAGAGCAATTGGATGGTTTATTTATTGGTACTTGAATACATGATATGCAAGACGTAACGTTAAGCAGTTGTCCACGTATAGGTTCCTACGTTCGTACGTGAGCGGGTTCTATTCCATCAAGAGGACAAACCACTGTAACACATGGAGATTCCTTTATTTGACAACCTCACACTTAGTGTGATGAAAGTGTTATCTCTCTTTATACATATAATATTATTATGGATGTTTATAATACATAGCTAGATAGAAAACTATTTATACATGTATATATGATGACTGGTAATCCATACAAATCATGTAACAATCTTAAGATAGTTATACTACGATAATATAACAATTATATTAAACATATTCTAATAAACATTTTGAGAGATATGATTAATAATGATAAGTAAAACTAACCTGAAACACATGGAGATTCCTTTATTTGACAACCTCACACTTAGTGTGATGAAAGTGTTATGAAGGATCTCGGCCATGGTATATTCACTCATGCGTTACAGACTGTGATTACAACGGATTAGTACTGGGGAATGATGATTTCTGACACTTGATTAAAAGCTTAAATTGACTGGCTATAAAAACACTGTAACTGTAAATGTTACCCTATGACACAGTTATAATACTTGAGTCGCGTAATGCAAAAATGGATCTTATGCCATATGGGCCAGCGTAGCACAGGACTAGCCATAAAGTCAATCAAGGTCAAATGATCTCAGGGAAGCTCCTGACCATACTGCGCGAATACGCAGGGCGGTCTGGAGCCACGCTGTTCGCATATGTAATAAGACTCATTTTCGCATGACGTGGGTCATTCAATAGAAGGCGTTAAACGATTTTATTTTAATAAAATTGTTTTGTTAATTTATGTGGAAGTTGTGTTTGAATTCGTAACATTGAGTGGAAAATACAAAAGTGTTCTTGTCTTTAATGTCTTTATGAAAGGTATTGCATATTTTTGCGCCGCCGTCCTGGAGGGTAGAACATATCATTATTGGTATATTAGTATCGTATGAGTAATAACAAACATACCCGGTAAACAATCTATTACAAAGCACGATCGAGATATCCATTAAATGCAAAGATATTTTCGGAAAAACATAATAATATAATATAATAGTATAAAATAAAAATTCGCTGTCAGAAAGACATTCTGTGGATGAAATTAGGATATTCTTTATACTTCACATCTATTTAAGTGTCGCTGTCACAACTTGTGAAATATTTATAAAATACTATCTCCATTTAAATCGCGCCTCCGCTGGTATCAAGCCAGACTAGCTTTACATCGTCAACTCCAGATCTGTAGACGTTTAATATCAAACACAACTCTCATGTAGAATATTCCCCGCAATGTAATGTTTGCGAATAAGAATGTTTATCCCGCACTTGGACTGTTTAAACTAATTAGTGACAGAAAATTATAACTTAGATTTTTTTGCAAATTGCTGCGAGTGGGATTGTATCTGAGTTGCGAGCATTGACTTTGGAGCGTATTTACGACAGAGCACTGGTGCTCGCTCACGTTCATGCGTAGACTTAAGAAAATATAAAAGTTTAAAAGATTGGATAACATCTTTACAAGTGTTCGCAAAATCGATTGAATTTCAGCGCCGATCTACATAATTTTGATATAATAATTTTATTTAATGATAAATTGTCGACTCTGACATTTAGCGCCGTGTATTATAATGGACCTGTGAATTCGGTCACTTATTCAGTCGGATTAGTCGCTTCTGTGACGATGTTGGTGATGGATAATATTTCCTTCAACGGATAGTTCGGATTTCCGCTTGCCATTAAACATGTCAGTGCTATCTCGACACATTCTGAGGTAAGGTCATTATTATATCCCTATAATGCCTGTTATCGATTTGTTTATGGTAGTTATAAGTTATTGCTAGACACTGGAGTTTGTCCATACTAATACAGGCTACATAATTACAAAAGACTTTACAAAGATTTAAGCCTCGCTCTGAGAAAACGGGGTTTAAAGCATGTGAGTTAAGTGTCGTCCCAGATAAGCCTGTGCGATAAGCTTTTCGCCTAAACAGGATTTTTGCTTAGTAGAGACATAGACCTATCAATATGTATATTGATAGGTCTTTGGTAGAGACTTCCTTCTAACGAAAAATACCATTAATGCGGAAAGTGTCGTCTCTGATTATCCTGTGCGGTCTAAACAGGATAATCTAAGACGACCTTTTACGCACATGCATTCAGCCCCGTTTTTCCAGCGCGAGGCTCATTTTTATTCGAGTTTACTAAGGTAGTAATGATGAGTTTCTGTACGTGCATCTTATTTCTGTTTATATTAGGGTCTTTAAAGGGACTTGTTAACAGCTTTTTCTTAATTTTGAAGAATGTCATACATTGACATGTATACAACAAGAACTTCCGTACTTGGAATAATCAAATACAAATATTATGTTCATAACAAACAAACAATCAAGTACAATACTGTATTCGGTGGTATACGAACCATAGACCTTTAGATCAAAACTCGTATGAGCTACCCACTCGACCAGACTGATACATGTAAGTTGTAAACACTTTTTGATCTAAGTGTCAAAGCACCAATCTGAGAACACGTCCCTTTATAATATACTGTTTTGAACTGATTTTTATTTTAATATTTTCATAAGAATTTCGTTCTGAATCGGACAATTGTGTTCATATGATAAGAAATACAAATATTCATACGAGTTTTATTAACATTCATGTTTGTGTAAAAATTGCACTTCGCTGTCAATATAATGAAATTGTGTACGTAGCAATAGAATTTTCCTGGTATAAAAGTTGTTAATGGCATCTTCATGGTAGATGTTTTGCCTGTGTTAAAAACCAGGTTATTCTAAAGATGTATCATAGGTAGAGAAGAGTGAACGCTCTGAATCGAAATTCATACAATTAATAAATTATAAAAGTATACACATTGTTAAGGGGTGGATAAAACAAAAGATCAATGTGGATACTTATGGAAGGGAAGTACAATACACCAAGCGCTGCGTTTCCTTATTCACACGAGTCCCGTGCAACGTAAGCGTAAACAGGCTGCGCAAAAACAATATCATTTTACGCATACGTTAAGAAGAGCTCCGTTTCTTGTTTACTTATAAACAAATCGTTTCGTGTTAGTGTAAACAGAATGTAAACATTATAACATAGAGGTGCATTGAACTGCATATTCGTTTTTTTAGACAGGCGTGCGATGAATCCTTGAATGCATGGCTGCATGTTTTGCTGCTTGCTATTCATGCGACAAACAATGCATTGCATTGCGACACTAGAGTGTGTTTAGAGATAGCTGATAGCGGGACTACGCTATATCAGATGTGGCTCTTGGAAATAATTGCAATGTTGGTTTTAATTAAGTCACACAAACATTGTCAAAATAGCTCATTTGAACGGCTAATAAGCGAATCAACGACTATTAACAACTGGTACAATCCGATTAAACATTGTGTCATCGTTAGAGCGAACAGGTACTTGGACTAATATTTTGTGGGATTCGTGCCGTTGATAGACTGTAGTGAAATTATTTGAGAGGTGATATTAGAATGCAGCAGGTCAAGGTCACTTAAGTTTGAAATGTATATTGCTCAAGAATGTATTTGCACGATAAGCGTCTTACATAAATAAAACATCTTTGAGATAGTATGAAATACACGCAACGTGTGCAGCTTGTGCCCCTTTGTTGGGCCGATCGAAGTCTTTAAGACCTAAAGTATTATAATACATGACATACATCATGCGAAAATGGGTCTTAGCTCATATTCGGGAATCATAACTCCACAATAGCCCGCGTAATCGCTCAGTCTTGTCAGGAGTTACGTTGTCCGCTATAAAGTCACACAACGTTGCATAAACGATAACCCGATAAGGACACCATTTTGTCTGTCCGTTACAAAAAAAACTCATTGAATCATAGTTAACCTCCGTAAACGCATGTCCCTTTCCCCAATGTGCATAAACATAGGGATGGTGCTTAAAACCAACGACCTCTGGATCAAAGGTCTGTCCTGCCTATTTGTGTTTAATGTAACAAACATTTTGCGCTTGGATATGCATTTTTTTTTAAAGAAGTCATAAAGCGTTCCACACTTATGTTTAATTATGTATTATACAAATGGAATTCACTTCTGTGTACCTTACCTCGGGGGAATGTGTGGTAGATGTTGTTTCAATACAAACACTTTTAAACCAGATTGCCAAAATAAAGTTATATAAATTCATATAATTATACATATTGTTAAATAGATGTGATACTATCAAACAAGTTAGTTTTAATTTCTGGTGTAACTTAACTTTAAAATAAGCCTTGTTTTCGGTGGAGTTTCCTAATTTGCAAAGTATTTGAGTTTGTCATTCTGATTTGCATATTATTTATATTAATAATTAAACGGGGTAAGGATGTATTATCGTTAAACACATAATGCATACATAAACAGTACATATATCATTATATTATATTTAAGATAAATCATGACTATAATATTAAGAATAATAATAATTATAAAATATCATTTCAAGTTGGTCGATATAACTTTTACTGTTTGCAAAGAACGCTCATCTAATTTTCGGGGTTAACGATGCTACCATTTTAAGCCATATAATCGATGTAATGTGGGGCTATCATTATGAGTAACAAAACGAAATGAATTAATTTACATCAAGTCCTGAGACAGAAATCGTCGCGCTTCGTTAATTTCAAGAAAGTCGAGATAACTTAACTGTTTGCAAAGAATGCTCTTCTTACACTCGGTGCTACCATTTTAAGCCATTTAATCAATATGATGTCGCATTTACAAAATGAAATGACTTAATTTCCATTAAGTCTCGAGAAATAAATCGCCGCGCTTCGTAAAATTGTGTTCAGCAATTAAAACTAAGAAAATAGTACTTCTACTCACACACGCATATAGTGCTGATGTTGCTTTTCCTCCCTCCTATCCTTCCTCTGCCTTTTCAGAAGCTGCTGCTGTGGCTATTACTTCTGCTACGCATACTGCTACTGCTACTGCTGGGTCCACTGCTACTACTACTATTATTACTATTACTACTTCTATTACTGCTACTTTTACTACTACTATTACTACTACTATTTCTACTACTATTACTACTACTATTACTTCTAGTTCTACTACTTGTTCTACTACTAGTTCTACTACTACTTCTACTACTGCTTCTACTGCTACTGCTGCTGCCGCTACTGCTAAAACTACTACTTCTACAACTAGTACTACTACTTGTACTACTACTTGTAATACTACTTGTACTACTACTTGTACTACTAGATATATTTCATAACGTACATTAAAAAGTGGTTTTAAATGTAACTAGAGACAACACTGACCAACATTAAAACAAATTTCGCATGCTTTGTCATCACTGAGTTAACTAGAAATGGCGCGGCAAAGGCCGACGCGTATCCCCACACCGAATGTTTGACCTAGGTGTGCCCCAGGGTTGGTAATGGGGCCATGCATAGTCGAGATTGACCGTATTGTCATAAGAGAAGTTCAGTATCAATTAGAAGTGAATTGGTGTAGAAATGAAGAAGTTATAGTAAAGGCAATTTTGGGTGGGTGTGACCTATGTGGGCAGGGCGCCCCAGGGTTGGTAATGGGGCCATGCATAGTTGAGATTGACCGTATTGTCATAAGAGAAGTTCAGTATCAATTTGAAGTGAATCCGTGTAGAAATGAAAAAATTATAGTAAATGGAAATTTTTGGTGGGTGTGGCCTATGTGGGCGGGGCGCCCCAGGGTTGGGAATGGGGCCATGCATGGTTGAGATTGACCGTATTGTCATAAGAGAGGTCCAGTATCAATTTGAAGTGAATCGGTGTAGAAATAAAGAAGTAANCGCGGGGGGGGGGGGCTTTTCAAAACTGTTTTATAATCATTTTCTTCTTATTATACTTGAGCTCTTAGTTAGTTTCTACGCTTCTGTCAATATTAAGATATTTAAGGTAAAACTTAAAAAGGGCAAAACCTGTTAACAAGTCAATTTAAGAGGGTCTTAAAGCTTAACGTGATACAACTTGCTCACAGCTTTTCGCATGTTTCCTTAAACATTGCATATTTACACCATAGCATGAGAGCCGTCAGTTCGAAAGTCTTATTTATCTGCTGTGCGCGAATAACATGCAGCCAATCAACCAGGCAGACGACACGCGCTTGGCTTCCGGTGTAGTGCAACATCCATTGTTAACATGTGTCTTAAATGTTGCGCTTCCGAGATTAAATGTCAAGCCGAGAGAACACTGATGTGATGACATTCGTAAAGCGGACAAGTACAATCGAATGGGTGCGTGCGTACGTATTTCGAAATTTATGAGGTCCTTCCGCGACTGAGGCACATTATGTGTGGACCCTGAGTGTGTCTCAGCACTCCTACATAATCAACTTATTAGACTCACGAAAGTTAGGACGAATTTTCCGCAAACTTTCCCATAACAAGGGACGAATAAGAACGTGCCATAGGACTACCCATAGTAGTGGTCCTATTATTCATTCAAGAACAATTGTAGTAATTTACTAATATCATCAGCGTCTACAGATTTGTGTACAGTTTATTTACTTTAAAAAATAAATAACTATGAGGAATGTTAGTACATAGAGAATACGGGTCTATAGAAACAAAGTATGATTTTTTTTCTATTTACTATTCTTAATCTAGTTAACAAAATATGTGGTATCTATAACATACGATTGCAAATTTTGTATGACTTGATGTAAGACATAGTCTTAGTACTTAGAGGTGTCTTCCGAGCTTGAACTGCCCGCTGACACGATGGACCGACACGGATATCCAAGTGGTAGACTTCGTGAAATGGTTAGCGTTTCTTCGTTAATATATACGAGTCGCGTTCTTCAAAAGTGGGTTTGATTCATGTGCGTAAAGTGTCGTCCCAGATTAGCATGTGCAGTCCACTCAGGCTAATCAGGGACGACACTTTCCGCGTTTATTGTATTATTCGTTTGAAAGAAGACTGTTATTGACGAATATCCAGATTATGCGGAAAGTGTCTGAATAGCCTGTGATGATTAAATACGGGGACCAAAACATTATCCTTTTCCAAGTACACTATTTTCAGTGTCTGCTACTTAACGGTCGCATAAGTTTAAAACTGTCTCCTTACCTTGTTGGATTTGCTTCTTTTCTGAAATCTCTCGTATTAAATCTTGTAAACGCCTTTCTTTTTGTTAGATTTTGAAACCAGTTCTTCACTGTCTGTTTTTTATTACCTTTCCGTTGTGTGAATCAGTGATTTTTCGTTCGGACTAATCTTTGGTATAACCGATGCTCAGTTCATTACGGCCTTGTGTGGTGTCTTCGTTCCAGGGTTCTGTTTGTCTTTTTAAAAAATATAAGCATTGGTATTTAAAGTAGAAAACGTTACTCCTGGATTATTTACTGTTATGAAGCGAATGATTCTCTAGGACGGCAATTATTTTATCAAATGGTTTTCCAATTAACATAGACAAGACTATAAGTCTGGTGAAAAATAAATATATAACCGGGGTAGTGCTCACGGTTCCCCCAGACAGACGCTTTATTTTGTCAAACTCATGCAGAAACGGAGATACGTAAACAGCTTTCAAACTTCATGGTCAAGTTCATTGGTAGGCTTCCGAGCGTGCGTGTGCGCATCCGTCAGTCACACACTTCTGTACGCATCATACAGGTGCGTGCGATTTTCGCCATTCTTTTCCAGAATAATTGCAATTGCTACAATTTATAGGTTTAACGACTGTCTAATTGTTTGGCCCTATTCCGAAAACAAGCCCACGATTCGCTACGATTTATCACATTTATTGGATCGGGAAGACTCGTGAAGTCTACGATTCAGCTACGACACTGGTACGATTGAGTAGCGACGAATCATGGGGTTCGGTTGAAGTCTTGCGAATAGGGTCGCGACTTCACTACGATGTGTAAGAATCAACTGCGACTGTACTACGAACGATTCAGATCGGTCACGACTATGCTTGGACCTTGGAACGCACCCATGAATTAGGCGCCAATATCTATTGATATTGATCATTCTTTTTTATGTGACCTACATTCTTCTGTGTACATGTACATGTGTAAGAAGGCCTCCGTTCCTTTTTTTGGCGCCAAATCAAAAAAAGAAGTTCGACGAAGAGCAGCTGTAGTATTTGCACTAGAGCTTGAACATCAACACCAAGTGTTGATGGCAAGAGGAACAATAAGAAGGAGGAGAAGGCGAGCGGCACCTAGTTGGTGGGTTAGACCATGGCTTACACCGAAGAGAAGGTTAGACTATGGACATTATGAGCAGCTAATGCAAGAGCTTAGGATGGAAGACGAGAATGCGTTTGGAAATTATGTCAGAATGCCACCCTAACTGTTTAATGAGCTCCTTAACGGGATAAGTCCGTACATCCAGAGGAAGACCACACCTATTAGGAAACCATTAGAGGCCGGAATCAAGTTGGCGTTGACCATCAGACATCTTTCAACAAGAGATAGTTATAAAACTCTGCAGTACAATTTCAGATGCGGCTACTCTTCCGTGGTATGGTGTGTGCAGGACGGTTGTCAGGCCATAATAGCAGAGGTGAAAGGCAAGGTCATGCCGCTTCCAAGGACGAAGGAAGACTGGAAGATCATTGCACAGCAGTTCCAAGACAGGCGGAATGTTCCCCATGCCCTTGGGGGCATTGGATTGAAACACATTGCCATCAAGAAACCACCAAAATCGGGCAGTGTGTTCTATAATTACAAAGGGTTCTTTTCTGTTGTGCTTTTGGCACTAGTGGATGCAAATTATATATTTATTTGGATAGATACTGGCGGAGAAGGTCATCAATCCGACGCACAACTTTACGGTGCATCAGAACTGAGAGGGCATTGATGACGGCACCATCAACTTCCCTGACAGCGATCCCCTGCCAAATGATGACAACGACACTCCCTACTTCATTCTTGGGGACGATGCATTTCCCTTGAGGACATTTCTAATGAAACCTTATGGCCGGAGGGGTCTGGACAATGACATGATGGTGACCAACTACAGATTGTCCAGAGGCAGACGTGCTGTAGAGAATGGCTTTGGAATACTGGCAAACATATGGAGGTGTTTCCTGGGTACCATGGAACAAGGGCCTGATGTGGTGCGGTTACTTGTTGAAACAGGAGTCGTTCTTCACAATTTTCTGAGAATCAGATTCCCTACCATTGGCATTGCAGACGCGGACCGGGAGGATGAGAACCACAATATCATTCCTGGTGCCTGGAGGACACGTCTAGAGTTGGAGGAGATACCACAGCCGCACGTGGGCAACAAAGACAATCGAGAAGGAAAAGTGATGAGGGAATACCTTAACGCCAATATCAATGGTATACGTAATCTCGAGTTATCATGGTTCAACTGTAATTTGGGGCCCTACGAAAACAAGTATTGGCAGTTGTTTCAAATTTCAGCTGATCATTTAAATCAACATTCGTATTGCTTCCATCGAAACTGCGTATTATAACTTAAATCCAACACTCTACCGGAGAGCCGTGTA
The DNA here is from genome assembly GCA_007657795.1 of Dreissena rostriformis. Lineage (NCBI taxonomy): Eukaryota > Metazoa > Mollusca > Bivalvia > Myida > Dreissenidae > Dreissena > Dreissena rostriformis. The sequence continues at coordinate 6,678 of VMBQ01011247.1, read as the reverse complement.
TTTTGTTCGTTACTCGACAGTCTCGACCAGATTTCAGAGCAGAATATGTTCATCGGACAGATGTTTACAACAACAACAAAATTGAGCCTCACTCTGAGAAAATCGGGTTTAATGCATGTGCGTAAAGTATCGTCTCATATTAGCCTGCACAGGTTAATCTGGGACGACACTTAACGCACAAGCATTAAACCCCCTTTTCACAGAGCACGGCTCATGTTCACGTAGTAAAGCTGTTGAGCACGAGCGTTCATCATCCTGTATTGCAACTTCCGTTGATGGTTCCACTCCCATTTTTGTCTTTCGAGTTTTCGTGCATTAAATAGTTAATCGACTAACACGTCGTTTTTTCTTAAGCATTTTATAAATACTCACAAGTCCAAGTGAATGTAACATGTGTGACGTCATCTAAACGACAAAAAGAGACGTGCATTTTTTTTTAGTTTAAACCGATTTATTTTAGCTCGATTTCATCGAAAGCCAAAGGCTTATTGTAATGCTCTCGAGTCCGTTTCCTGGGACTAGAACCATTACTTGGTGCCTTTGAGGGAGATCTAAAGAACGCTCCCACAGAAGGGGATCGAACCCGTGACCTCCCGGTCGCTAGGCGAACAACATATCCACCACGCCACGGCGTGCAATTGCATCACACGATTGCATGCCGACATACTTAAGGAGGTCCATAGCTCTTATATATTGTTTACATGTAATCATACTTAAGGAAGTCCATAGCTCTTATATATTGTTTACATGTAATCATACTTAAGGAAGTCCATAGCTCTTATATACTTAAGGAAGTCCATAGCTCTTATATATTGTTTACATGTAATCGTTGAACCTGTACCAACGAATTTCAGTACATGACACGTGGCTTCTTTCCGACATAAAGTGGACATCTTTATAATTCGCTTTACTCAATATAAGATGATGAACAACACATATTTAAATAACTAAAATTAACAAATATCTACGCATAAGCTCTAAATTCGGTATTCAGTGTTAAAATAAACACTTATGCAGACTATCCGATTAATTTGTTCTTAATCGCCATTGTATAACACTTAGAAGCTTTTGAATGTTGTTGGAATATAACTCCGATGTCATAACATTTAAGAAAGTATGATACATGTATTACTCTATTAAATAAATGTATCGGTCGCTTTTATGGTAGACTTCATGTCTGATATGTATTTATCCAACTTTGTTAGAAAATGAAAACAAAACAAAGTTATTATCATATAGAAACCTTCAACAATTATTTCTTAAATAGTTTGCATGGACAACAGCCCCGGTGGGAAAAGGAAGACAGCCAGGAAAGACGCTCCATGGTACAACATGAGATAAGAAGGTCAGAAGATACCTATCGGTCTGCAAGATCTGTGCAGATGGGCCAGCAAGGTAGCTGGAGTCGATGTATTCTGCCAGAGAGAAAGCTGACATGGAATGAGCTTTGGCAGTATGAACCCCTCCAGCTTTCCGTACTACTGAGATCAGTTTATAATCTTTTGCCAACACAACTAACCTTGAAAGATGGAAGCTAAGCGACGACCCAAGCTGTCCACTATGCAGCCAGAGAGGGACACTAGCACATGTCCTCTCATCCTGTCATATTGCTATCTCTCAAGGTCGTTATAGATGGAGGCATGACGAAGTCCTGCGAGTGCTTACGGGCATCCTGGAGCAAGAAAGAAGGAAGGAGCGACAAATCAACACCAGAGGTCCAGGTTACATCAAGTTTGTGAGGGAAGGACAGAAGGCAAAGGGTAGCCAGAACACAAGCCTGCTGCAAGAGGCCAGACACTGGGAGATCTCCAATAGAAACTCATATTCACAGATGTAATTCAAAACAAACCTACGCCCTGACATAGTCATCTGGTCAACAGCTCCAAAGGAGATGATACTCCTGGAACTGACTGTCCCTTGGGAAGAAAGAACTGATGAGGCAAATAAAAGGAAGCGGTCATAGTACCAAGAACTGGCAGATATGTGCAGGGAGAGAGGGTACACCACCTGGATCTTCCCTGTAGAAATAGGATGTAGGGGCTTCCCTGAACAATCCGTGTGGAAAGCGCTAGGAGCTTTGGGCCTCAAAGGCAGGGCTAGGAAAAGCTCTGTACGGGCCCTTGGTAAGGCGGCAGAGAGGGCGTCCAGTTGGCTCTGGCTACGACGCAATGACACAACATGGAAGCCATCACAGACGAGCAGTGCTTGATCACCACAACTGCCCCGCCATCAAGAGGGTGTTCCGAGATAAGGGGCGAGACACCTGATGACTGATGGGAACTCGGCTGAAGACGTCTGTGTTACGCAGTAACCTCTTCATTACTCAACTAAAATTATGCCTACTTATATATGGTCTCTTTAAAAGGGTTATTTGATACCTTGATTAATACTTAAATTGAGTCGCGCTCTGTGAACAGGGGATTTAATGCATGTGCGTAAAGTGTCGTCCCAGATTAGCAGGGACGATACTTTCCGCCTGAGCTGGATTTTCGCGTCAAGAAGAGTCTTCCTTTAAACGAAAGAAAAAAACAACAATAAAAGCGAAAAGTATAGTCCCTGATTAGCCGGTGCGGAATGCAAAGGCTAATCTGGGACGACACTTTATGCACATTCATTAAACCCTCTTTTCACAGAGCGAGGCTCAATTATTGGCAATGAATGTTTGCTATAATTCGCATTTAGAAGATATTCGATAATTCCCTAAGATTCGTGATTAAATTGGGATTTTCAAGTCTTTACAGCGTAAAGTTATGTTTAAATATTTATGCTTTTTTGCTACAATTTTCATTAAAATTCAACGAAAGCTTTACGTCGACAACTGTTTTATATCAAAATCAGCTCTAAAGTAGAAATGTCGCGCAATGCAATGTTTGCAAACAAGATTCTTTTATCCCATACTCGACTGTTTCAACTATTTAGTGACAGGAAAAACGCTTTGATTTTGCAATTTACTGCGAGTGAGATTTGATATGAATTACAAGCCTTGAATTTGAAGGTCATTTACAATAGTGGTCTAGTAATAACTCACGCTTTAAATAACACAATCTTTATAAGATTGGATCACATTTATTGCAAGTGTTTGAAATAATCAAGTGTCGGCTCATTTAGCACAGGGCATTATAATGGACCACACGCTTGTGAATTCTATCACGCAGACAGTCGGATACGTCGCTGGTGTCGAACAATCGTGTGATGATGTTGTTGATGGATAATACTTCATTCAACGGATGGTGCGGCTTTTCGTATGATATTAAACATGACTGAGTTATCGCGGCACATTCTTTGGTAAGGTCATACTTACATTCCCACAATGCCATGCTGTATAATATAAAATAACTTAATAAGTGGATAACCAAACCTGATAATTTCAATTACTGGTGAATCGTCTTTGCCGTTTATATAATAAGGTGCTCGGTGGATTAACATAATTTGCGAAGTATAGCGATTTGTAACCGTTGTATGTTATTTTGCATAATATTTATATCAATACATAGCTATGGATATTAAAAAATTGTATACTACCGTTAATGATATAAGACATACATACACATTATTATGTTGACCGGTGCAAATTACTTCTATAATATACTAAAGAACTTACAACCAAACTAGTGTGTTTAACGCTCGCGCAAATAAAATAAGTGTTCAAACACGTAATGAACACTTTATAATAATCTAACTAAAGTTATGAAATCGTTTTTTTCGCCGATTTTCGTGTTTGTTTTTTTTAAATAGTCATTTAATTTATAAACAAAAAAAAACATATGCGAATCTGTGGATTTTTTTTTTGGAAATGTTGAATCCGTAAACACTTATAAAAAATCCTGTTAAACTTTCGTGTCATCTGGTAACTGACCAAAGTCGGTTCCTTTGTGATTCTAGACCACTTTCTTCATCGGAATATTGATGACCCCACGTTCGTGTTGAATAATCAAATGTTTGCTCAATATTTTTGTACAAACAGTTCGGGTTATGGCTGAGGGCAATTGGGTGGTTGATTTATTGGTACTTGAATACATGATATGCAAGACGTAACGTTAAGCAGTTATAATACTTGAGTCGCGTCATGCAAAATGGATCTTATGCCATATGGGCCAGCGTCGCACAGGACCAGCCTGCACATCCGCACAGCTTTAAAGTCAATCAATGTCAAATGACCTGAAGATCACGATTTTGAATAATCTGGTGCATGATCGTCCTGGAGGGTAGAACATATCATTATTGGTATATTAGTATCGTAGAAGTAATAACAAACATACCTGGTAAACAATATAAGTACAAATCGCTATTACCGAGATATTGATCGGCGCTTTAATTAAAGTATGGATACACAGATATTTTCGGAGCGACATAATACGATTTCAACAATTTCTCTAATAAAAATGCAAGATCGGTTAAATAAAGTATACTTTTTTATCATCCGACGTTATACTCAACACCTTTCAACAACTAAAAAGGCGGAGCAATCTATATAAGACTATTGGTGAAGTAAAAGCTTTTCAATTTGAGCCTCGCTCTGTTAAAGAGGGGGTTTAATGGATGTGCGTAAAGTGTCGTCCAAGATTAGCCTGTGTAGTCCGCACAGGCTAATCAGGGACGACACTTTCCGCTTTTATGATATTTTTCGTATAAAGAAATTCTTTTTTTTTAGCAAAAATCCATTTTAGGCGGAAAGTGTCATTCCTGATTAGCCTGTGCAGTCCGCACAGGTCTGGGACGACCCTTTACGCACATGCAATAAACCCCCTTTTCATAGATCGAGGTACATTTATTAATGCATAACTGTACTCCATACGCGATATTCAAAAAAGTATAACGTTTTAAAACCTTTAAACAATGTATGATACATGCACTGTTATATAAAATAGCTGTGGTCGTCGCTATTGTGACAAAAGTATAGTCAGATACATGTATTTCTAAATTTGGGTATAAAAATACAAAATGAATATAGGCCCTATTCAATAATTATTTCTTAAATACTTTATTAAATACAGCCTGTATATTGTATCATGGAAATGTGTATGTTGCTAAGTATACATCAGTGCGGTCGATGTCGAAGATACATTCATTCTTCATTAAAACTCGGCAATTTTATAAAAGCACACAAGAAGGCATACAGTCAGGTAATAAAAGTGCAGTTGCACTCTATAAGCCCAAGGCTTTCGATGTTATCGAGCTAAAACAAATAGGTTTAAACTGATAACTTATACGAATATTGATTATAAAATATAAACGTTCGCTGTCAGAAAGACATTCTGTGGATGAAATTAGGATATTCTTTATACTTCACATCTATTTAAGTGTCGCTGTAACAACTTGTGAAATATTTATAAAATACAATCTCCATTTAAATCGCGCCTCCCGTGGTATCAAGCCAGACTAGCTTTACATCGACAACTCGAGGTCTGTAGACGAATATCAAACACAGCTGACACGTAGAATATTCTCCGCAATGCAATATTTGCGAATAAGAATTTGTATCCCACACTTGGACTGTTTAAACTAATAAGTGACAGAAGTTATAACTTCGATTTTTTTTTGCAAATAACTGCGAGTTGGTTTTTATCTGAAAATCGAGAATTGACTTCGGATCCTATTTATTACAGAGCACTGGTGCTCGCTCACGTTCATGCTTAGATTTAAGAAAACATAAATGTTTACAAGATTGGATAACATCTTTACAAGTGTTCGCGAAATCGATTCATCTACATACTAGTGATATAATAATTTTATTTAATAATAAATTGTCGACTCTGACATTTAGCGCCGTGGATTATAATGGACCTGTGAATTCTGTCACTTATTCAGTCGGATTAGTCGCTTTTGTGACGATATTGGTGATGGATAATATTTCCTTCAACGGATAGTTCGGATTTCCGCTTGCCATTAAACATGTCAGTGCTATCTCGACACATTCTGAGGTAAGGTCATTATTATATCCCCATAATGCCTGTTATCTACTTGTTTATGGTAGTTATAAGTTATTGCTAGACACTTGAGTTTGTCCATACTAATACAGGCTACATAATTACAAAAGACTTTACAAAGATTTAAGCCTCGCTCTGAGAAAACGGGGTTTAAAGCATGTGAGTTAAGTGTCGTCCCAGATAAGCCTTTGCGATAAGCACAGGCTAATCAGGGCCGATGCTTTTCGCCTAAACAGGATTTTTGCTTAGTAGAGACTTCCTTCTAACGAAAAATACCATTAATGCGGAAAGTGTCGTCTCTGATTATCCTGTGCGGTCTAAACAGGATAATCTAAGACGACCTTTTACGCACATGCATTCAGCCCCGTTTTTCCAGCGCGAGACTCATTTTTATTCGAGTTTACTAAGGTAGTAATGATGAGTTTCTGTACGTGCATCTTATTTCTGTTTATATTAGGGTCTTTAAAGGGACTTGTTAACAGCTTTTTCTTAATTTTGAAGAATGTCATACATTGACATGTATACAACAAGAACTTCCTTACTTGGAATAATCAAATACAAATATTATGTTCATAACAAACAAACAATCAAGTACAATACTGTATTCGGTGGTATACGAACCATAGACCTTTAGATCAAAACTCGTATGAGCTACCCACTCGACCAGACTGATACATGTAAGTTGTAAACACTTTTTGATCTAAGTGTCAAAGCACCAATCTGAGAACACGTCCCTTTATAATATACTGTT
>VMBQ01011246.1:0-20575 GCA_007657795.1 Dreissena rostriformis | reverse complement strand
CAAGCGTCAGCAAATCTTTGTGTCTCGGCAATCTAACCGGAATAGAAATAAGACATTCTAAGAATAGTGGATACCATGTTTGATTCACCCATAAAGGACATATAACAAATGCTTCATCTACCTCATCTTCAATAAGCTTATTAAAAACCGCACCTAAGAGACGAAACGGTGGGAAAATGTAAGGTTTCCAAGAAAACCAGTTTAACAAAAAAGCATTTGTGCAAAAAGCCTCTGGATCAGGTGTCCATGAAGCAAAAGTATTCAACTGTCTATTGAGTCTGGAAGCAAAAAGATCAATATTAGGCATCATCAATTGTGAAAAAATTCTATTCGCAATAGATGGTTTTAACTTCCATTCTGTAGAGTCTGAGAAATTTCTTGACTCAAAATCTGCAAAAGTATTATCAACACCTCTCAAATAAAAAGCAGTAATAAAAATGTTTCTTTTGATACACCATTCCCAGATCTCTTTTGCTAGACGATCCATACTACTTGACTGCATACCACCCATATTGTTAATATAAGAAATAGCCGTGGTATTGTCACACTGAATAGCCACATGAATATTTCTAATATTATTTAGCCACGTTTTCAGTGCTAGGAAAACTGCCAGCAGCTCCAAATAATTAATATGTAAAACAGACTCATGAAAAGACCAACGTCCTCCTGAGGATTTCTTTTCCTCAACTTGGTAAGACCCATAACCTGACTTGGATGCATCAGACTGAATTGATAAGGAAACACGATCTGGCCTTATTTTTCTTCCATTTTTTATTTCTATGTTACTATACCACCATTGAATTTGTTCTTTAGCTAAATTGTTCAGCTCTATGAATGCTTCATAATCATCTAAGGATCTTAAAGCATCAACTTTACAATGCTCTAAAACTCTATAATGCATAGGTCCCTCTAAGACTGCAAAGAAAGTACTGATTACCAAACCAATAAAAGATGCCAAATCTCTTACTTTGATTCTATCTTTTGATAAAATCTGCTTTGCAAAATGCTTAACTTTCTCGAGCTTCTTTTCAGGTAAAAACACCATGAAAAGAACAGAATCAATTATGTAACCAAAATAAACTATACGTTGAGCGGGAATTTTCACTGATTTTTCTTCATTGATAACAAATCCCAGAGATTCCAACTTGTTACTCATCAGAGCCATATTACTTGCACAAACAGCTTGATCATTATGCATATTTATGCTATCATCAATGTAATATGAGCATCTTATACCCATTTTTCTGAAAAAAGCATATACTGGCTTCAACACTTTTGTGAAACAATATGGCGCTGAGCTCAAACCAAAAACAAGGCAAACAAAATTATATAACTGATCTCTCCATTCAAACTTAAGGTACTTATGGAAAGATTCATGAATAGGAATAGACCAATAAGCTTTCCTTAGGTCGAGACTAGTGAAAAAATCATTCGGTTGAACTAGCTCTAAAACAAAAGAAAAAGTCTCTTGTTTAAACTTATCATAATGAACGAATTCATTTAGTTTCTTTAAATTGAGAATAGGTCGATACTCTTCATTTGGTTTCAACACTAAAAATATATTTGACAAAAATTCACCATCTTCATGATGAGAATATTTTATTGCCCCTTCATGAAGCATTTTTTCAACTTCTTTATCTATTATTAATTTTTCTGAATCCAAAAAACTGATTTTGTTTGGAATTTTCCTTTGACAGGGAAGGTCATCAAATATAATTTTATAGCCTTGTACCGTTTCTAAAACCCATTTATCAAAAGTTAAATTCTTCCACTCAGGAAAACAGGAAAGTAGCCTGTCAGAATTACTCACCTGGAGCTCAGACACTGATGGCTGCTCTAGTTTGGGTTATTAGAAGACGAAGGTACGTTCTTCTTCACTGTGTTGGACATCTGACGGTGTCCAAACTGACCATAACCGTCCTTCTTTTGGCCAAGAGTCCAACCTGAACCAGGGCCCCTTGTATACGGCTTTTGCCTCCATGACCTCTGGTAACCGGTAGTCCTTCGGTAGTCACCTCTTCCCCTTATAGGACCAAAGGAAGAAGATTTTGTAATGGATGAGTATTTTCCAACCTTAATACTTGTTTCACATTTCTTAAGTTCTTTGCTAACATCATCTCCAAAGAGAAAAGAAGTTATCGGAACATTAATGTTACAAACCCCCGAATACTTCTGTTTGAGAAAAGGCCTCATAAGGTATCTACGCCTTAAACTCAAATTAAACTGTACTTGACATAACATTGTCAAAGAATCAGAAATCAAAGTTTTGATTTTTGGTACTTGTGAAGTGAAAGGCTTCAAGACCTGTGCTAACTCTAACAGAGGAAGCATCCCAGAGGTAAGAAGATTCTGAGAATCCCGAATAACTTTGTCAGTAGTTTGAACTTTCTTATTCCTGACTAGATCACCCCAAATCTCCTCATTGACTCTAGGGGCCGACATGAACTCACAGTTCGAGGGAACTTTGTACTTCTCTATTGTCTGTTTAACCTCACACTGTTGTGTGCATGAATCATTAATCAACTTGGCCAGAGACCTGGATATGGGATCCCCCTTCTCAGAAGCCTTCAACAAAGGCTGGGGCCAATTATCATCCTCTTCAGATGAGGTATCATCATCATACAAACTTTTCTCAATATCATCCGAACGAGAACCCTGCCTCGCATTGTGACTGTGACCTTTATTCAGGCTCTTAGAATTATTACTGGCCCTATCACGATGGACCAAAACAGAACTATCCGACTCCCAGTCGTGACCTTCTTGAGACAATTCAAAAGTGTCTGTGACCGTCTGAGAAGAACGAGACTTATCTATGCCTAAAATAGATCTCAATTTATTCAAATTCTCTTGTGAAATACCTGCTAAATTGTTCAAGTCGACCAAACCGGAATTGCTTCCTGAAATTTCATGGGCGCTGCCATTTGCATTATGGTCACGTGGTCTATGCGGATCGCTTCGGTTAGTTTCGTTTACAACGTGTACAACCGACCTGAGAGGGGCTCTAGGCGGGGAAACTGATCCACTTTTATTATTAGAAGTATTACTATCCCTGCGGGACTTAGCTTTTTTACCGTGTGAATCTGACACGGGTGAAAACCCCGAAAATTCGGAAGAATCTTCGCCACTTTGACTTTTGTTTTCATTATTATCATGGTCGGACAACTCATCAACACTACTGGACGAGACATCGTCTCGCCCCCTTCTATCCTTATTACGCCTCGACATCGTCGAAGGCAAGTCCAAACAACAAGAGGTGTGTGTACGAGTTTTATGGCTCAGCTAAAAAAATAGTTGTAAACAAAAACAACCACTGAAAAAATGCTTTTTCAAAGCATTAAAGTAGCACAAATAAATGCAACAATTCAACACACCTCAAAACCGCGTGGTTACTCACCTATGAAGACTGTACCAGTCTTCTCCGACGTAGTCGCTAAAGAAATCTATGAGAATGCACGTGTTATACCGGTTTATATAGTCTGTTGGTCAGGTGACAGGTCAGTTTTTGACCTTTAAAGAGCGTGTTTATGATAGTCGCTGAAGCGAATCATGCTAGTATATGGAAGGCCGTAGGCTAATGAAAATAATGTATAACACTGAAAATATCATCTGGAGCTTTCCTTGATATATTTGTTTTCTCTATACATGTGCATCTAAAGCTAGCAATTCCAAAACTCTGGAGCTAATAAACTACATTACACATGTATGTCCTCTGCCGCAGGTGTATTGTTGTGAACAAAGTATATACAATAAGAATTTGCAATTGCATTTTTAAGACAAAAAGAAAATCTGCAATCATGAATGGAAAGACTTTAAAAACAACATGTAAGCGAAAGAAAACCGCTACTTGCTATTTTAAAGAATTCTGTTTGCTTGCCAAGAAATCAGACTTGTTGAAGACATTTATAGAGTGCTAACATTAACAAGTTAACCTCAAAAGCATCTTCTTGCAGCCTGGTAAAAGTACAAGGTAAATTAATATTTGAAATTCTCGGATACTTCAGATAATTGTTTCTTCTGAAAGATGGGAACTGAAGCGATTGCGTTATTGGTGTGAATTGGTCGTACATTTCTATATCATATACAGATTATTAAGTTTCACTCACAACTCACATAATAGTGAATGATATTAGACATTGTTAAGATATACAATCTGTAATATTAGCCATGTTCTGGGAAAATGGGACTTTATAAATATGCGAAAATCTTGTAACAGGTTAGCTTTTGCAGTCCACACAGGCTTATCAGGGACAAAAATTTCCGCTTTTACAAGCATGATAGCGATTGATATTTGATTTTTTTTATGTATAACAACTTATATATGGAAACTTATTTGTTACAAAAGTACAATAGTGTTTGAAATATTTATTCTTGGAAAATCTGTTTCCTTTTCATGAAATGAATTTATACTTATATAATATAATGTTTGCTAAGGCACTAAATGGAATACACAATACAGCTGTACATGTTTATTTACTAATGGGACATCACTTTGCAGTTATCATAGATGAAAATTAGATTTTATACACTCGCAAAAATTCTTTAAACAGATCATGTGTTTGTTTTTTAAATTGTATAACAATAAATAACACTTAATATTTTGTATAACACACATCATTCACTGATTTGTATCTAAATCCTTTACTACAGAAATTCCAAGCTGCAGCGATAAACACACTGTTTGTTATATGTGAAGTTGAAATAAGACATTACTCTTGGAATAATCTGTGTTTTTTCAACAATGGCTAATTATAAGTAAAACAGACCCTTGCATATATAAATGCATCATACAAATTGATTTTACTAAAAAACTGGATTTTTCATTCGATATTTATTTCATCAAAAAATGAAATCATATCCAAGTGTGCATAAACATATTTTAAAAATACAGTCACAATTATACAGAATACCATCCCTGTTTAACCCTTTGCATGCTGGCAAATTTGTCGTCTGCTAAAATGTTGTCTGCTGAATTTCTAAAATTAGCATTTTCTTCGATTTTTTTTTCAAAGAATACTATCAGAATAGCAAACAGTTTGGATCCTGATGAGACGCCACGTTCTGTGGTGTCTCATCTGAATCCAACTGTTGACAAAGGCCTTCAAAATTTGGTTCCAGCACTGAAAGAGTAAAGGAAAAGAGCTTCTTTTACAAACATATTGACAGAATATTACGAAAATACATCTAGAATATGAAATGAACAGTTTTCAATGAGAAAATCACCAAAATGATATCCATTCCAAGTTTGGTGTCTTATTTCCAATTCACATAATACAGTGTTAATAGGGCTAGAATCAATGATCTGGAGTTATTTTAAGCATCAGGCATTATTTCATTTGAATTCGTAGCGGCTTTTAAGCATTATTATTCCCCAAATGCATGCAGATGTCCCTAGAAACGAAAATTTCATGAAAATGCAAGTTTCCATGGTTACAAGATTCAGGACATTAAAACTGTATTTTCTAGCAGATTCTGCCTGTCTTTTGTTGATTACCATATATATAACTGTTTAAATCTGGGCCCATATGCATGGACCAACCAATGCTTGGACTTAAGAAATCAACTTGGTATTGCATATGTAGTACAAATGTAATTGTATGAAATAATTGACCACCAGTATGACTGATTTTCACTTTTGAAAAAACAGTGAGCAAGATGCTTATCGTCACCTCCCCGCGAAAATGGCCAACCTCAATATTTCCAAGTTTTCAGGAGAAGGAAAAAACTTCATATTTTCTTTAAAAATTACAAAATGAAGCTCAAACTTTGCATGATGACTTTTTAAATGTCCCTACATGTGTCATAATGTTTAAAGTGACGTGTGACTTTTTTTGAAAAAATATGAGAAAATTGTCTAGCTCAAGCTTTGACTCAAGCTTAAAGCGCTTGAGTTAGACAATTTTCTCATATTTTTTTTCATCCGCCGCATTTACTTAGGAAATTTTCGCATTTACTTTGGAAATTTTCTCACACATTTACATGGGTATAACTTTGTAAGCCGATTGGATAGGACCTTGGAATTCTTCGCGGGAGAAGCGGGCCGTTTTCACCTTTGCAAAAATGTAAAAACACGTTTTCACGCCAAAACTGTGATTGGCCATTTTTGCGGGGAGGTGACGTTATATAATTCAGCCTTGCTCTGGGAAAACAGGGCTCAATGCATGTGTGAAAAGAGTTGTCCCAGATAAGCCTGTGCAGACTGCACAGGCTAATCACAGCGACGATTTTTGCCTCGACAGGATTTTCATTTAGAAAAGACTTCCTTTTAACAATTAAACAGTCCATACAAGTGGGAAGTTTTGTACTTGATTAGCCTGTGTGGACTGCACAGGCTAATTTGTGAAGACAATTTACGCACATGCATAAACCCAGTTTTTCAAAACGACGGCTCAATTTTTTACCAGAGACATTGTCTATTATCATTTATTGATATTCGGTGCAGTTTTAGTTGATCTCAGTTTAATGTGTGTCATTAATCTTAAATAAAAACAGTTCCACAATAGTAATATAAACATTTTAACCCTTTGCATGCTGGGAAATTTGTCGTCTGCTAAAATGTCGTCTGCTGAATTTCTAAAATAAGCATTTTCTTCCATTTTTTTTTCTAAGACCACTATCAGAACAGCAAACAGTTTGGATCCTGATGAGACGCCACGTTCTGTGGCGTCTCATCTGGATCCAAACTGTTTGCAAATGCCTTGAAAATCCAGTTCCAGCGCTCAAAGGGTTAAGAGTCCTCCATACCTGCAGGTACATTATTTGTAACATCTGAAAATGGTAACCAAAGTCAGACTTTTTGACACATTTAAAATGAAATGGCACAACTCTTTAAATATGAGAATGTATTGTGTGTCACCTACCATGCTTATATAAGACAAATTGAATGTCTTTTATTTACTTGTCATGTAATTAAACAGTTTTTTTATTGCCAGAATTAACTGCATTTAAAACTAGACTTTGAAATAAAAAGCCATGTTTGAAACATGATTCAGATATTACATGAACAAAATCGCTTCCACATGATATACAACAACAATGTGTCAGGAAAAAAAATAGGTCTCTATTTTATATTTTGTAAAGACATTTTTCATAAATGTGTAAACAAACAAATTATTTTTCTCAATTAACATACTGCTTTGTTTATTTATAAAAAAAACATCCTGCATTGGTCTTCATTAAACAGTAATTTTGGGTCATTTGCATAATTTTAATAATTCAGATTTTTGTTTGTTTCAATACAATTATGTTTTAGTTATCGGCACCATCATTATACTGAAATCGCTGAAAATAAAAAGCAACAACTTCTCCCTTAAAACATGTATTGATTAACAAGAAAAATACATTTCCAAGAAAAAAATCTTATCGTGATATAGCCACCTCTACCACATACAGTTTTGCATTGAAGGAACACTCATTTTCATTTTGACCAACAACGACCAGAAAATGTCCATTATATTAGCATATATGCGACAGAGTAACATCTATTCCTGGCGGAAAATGACCTTTTTCCATTTAAGATGTTTTCGCTAAGAAGCTCTGCCTGTACTACAATTATCTTGAAGAATGTCACTGCTTTCTAAGAAAGATCAATATTACAAGCTTATTGGAAGCCAAAATATGTATAAAGTCAAGGGAAGTAATCCATGAAAACTGGTAATCAGTAGCTGTGATATTTACCTCCCTTGAATAAAGTGAAGGAGGTAGTCCATGATAAACTGAGAGTCCTTACTTGGTGCAGTTGTCTCTCTTAAAAAAAAGTTGTGTAGTTGTATCTGTTTGTTCAGATTTAAAGCCCCATTACTACTCAAAATCAATTTTGAGTAATAATGGGGCTTTCAGATTAATTCAGACATGTCATAAGTGGTGAGTTTAAGCGAATCATTAAATAACAGTCTGCCAGTAGAACACATACTTATGCCAGTGACTGACAACTGGGCGACTGAAATCCAAATATTCACAGGTCTTAAAGCCTCTATAACGCTCAAAATCAACAAAAATGTCGTAAACTATTTTTTATTTTCCTGTGGTACAATATATTCAAGAAATGTTCATGTACCAATTTAGTGTGCGTGTGTCGTATGAATAGATATGGTTGAAGGAAATTAAAATGGAATATATTGTGTCACTAAAAAAGAACAAGAGCACCGCTGAGCGGTTGCTAACGCTCGGCTGTGGGTGCAGTTTAAAAAAATAAAAATAAAAATAAAAAAAATAATTGACCTTTGACCATGATCTTTGACCTTGAAGGATGATCTTGCTCTTGACCTTTTACCACTTAAAATGTGCAACTCCATGAGATACACATGCATGCCAAATATAAAGTTGCGATCTTCAATATTGCAAAAGTTATGGCCAATGTTCAAGTTTTCGGGCGCCCGGACGACGCCGACAAGCTGGCTATGACAATACCTCGGGTTTTCTTCGAAAACAGCCGAGCTAAAAAAGAGCATTTTATATCTGGTTAAATCTATGTTACCAGAACACATCTAGGGTTGAAATTTTGGCTATTGCTATGAGGAACACTGATTATTTATAATTTATGTTAACTTATTTCACGAAATATATTACGAAATGTTCGTTTATTTTGAGCGTTAATGGGGCTGTAAATAACAGTCTGCCAGTAAGTCACATACGTATGCCAATGACTGACAATTTGCCGACTGAAATCCAAATATTGGCCTCAAACCTCACTATAATGACTATAATTCCCACACAAAAAATATGTGACCTGGTATGGGTTCGTACTCAGGAACACCATATAAAAAGTCTAGAAATCTACCAACTGAACTAACCAGTCTGACAAAAATATATTGCAGTTAATCAAAATCAAAATAATATTAGTTGCTTAACCCTTTGAGTGCTGGAACCGGATTTTGAAGGTTTTTGCAAACAGTTTGGATCCAGATGAGACGCCACAGAACGTGGCATCTCATCAGGATCCAAACTGTTTGCTATTCAGATAGTATTCTTTGAAAAAAATCGAAGAAAATGCTAATTTTTGAAATTCAGCAGACAACATTTTAGCAGACGACAAATTACCCAGCATGCAAAGGGTTAATAATCCAATGACAGATATCATACAAAGAGCAATCACAGGTATTTGAGCCTCACTCTGGAAATATGGGGCTAAATGCATTTGCAGTCCAAACAGGCTAAATAAGGCGACACTTTCAGCCTAGACTGGATGCTTGCTTAAAAGGGACATTATTTGAAACCCAACAACAAAAAAGCAGAAACTGTCGTCCCTGATCAGCCTGTGCTTATGCATATGCATTAAGCCCCGTTTTCCCAGACTGCTGCTCATTTGCAATATTGTAAAGGAATTGCATCGGTAGTACAAAAAGCAACAAAGAAGTCACAACAAGCAAAAATTTCTATCAATTAAACATTGCAAATTTCCATCATATTGACTATATATTGTAATATTTCAAAATTAAGCCCACTGTCATAACAAACAACAGCAGTATCAAGGTTTTGGTTTTTCTCCAATTTTTAGTTGTTCGCGCTATGTAGAGGGAGTTTTGCAAGCAAGTGGCTGCTTAACTATTAGAAACCTATAAACCTGTAAGCATACGCGCAAAAGAGTTTGCAGCGCAGTTTCAGTTCTTGAACTATATTCATCTAGAAATTGACACATAATATCACACAATATGAATATTGTGTTAAATGGAATAGTTTTGAACGGATCGTATATAGTTAAAGTATTTATTTTTTATTTTTTTTAACTATACATGAAGCGGAAGAGTATGTTTATATTATGAATGGTTAATGTAGTCCACTATTTATTTTATGTGCTACGTCAGACTTGCAGACAGCCTGATGGATGTAGGGCGGACCTTTGATGCAGCACCAATAGAGGCCTCATAATGTGTAATTTTTAAGCTAAATGATATTTGTATTAAAAAAGTAGCACAGGTTCTTTTTGATATATGAAAACAAAGTATTTCCCCTTTTGGCTTGGTAAGAATGAGGGGTTTTGGGTAAGGGTAATGGTTTGTAAGATATTAGACTGGTGAGACTGATCATTTTCTGAATCAAGCAATCTGGAAGAATTCAATAATAGGACAAGGAAGATAACCAACACATAGATGTTTTTGGTAGAGTGCAGGTCTGCCCAAAATGGCTTCCTATGTTTTGTGTTGTAAATTTCATTTAACCCTTTGAGCGCTGGAACCGAATTTTAAAGGCATTTGCAAACAGTTTGGATCCAGATGAGACGCCACAGAACGTGGCGTCTCATTAGGATCCAAACTGTTTGCTATTCTGATAGTATTCTTTGAAAAAAAGTGAAGAAAATGATGATTTAAGAAATTCAGCAGACAACATTTTAGCAGACAACAAATTTCCCAGCGTGCAAAGGGTTAATAAAATCATGATTAGCATCATTGAAGTCTTACTGACCTTGACCCTTGTGAACAATTTGAAGAAAGATTTTGACCATAGCCATGAGAAAACCAGACTTCAACGAAAAAATAAATAAATTAAAAAGCAGAAAGTGTCGTCCCTGATTAGCCTGTGTGGTTTGCAATTGTTATAAGACACATATTTTACTACTAGTATGCGGTGCTCAGGTGTGAGACATCTTTTTCAGTGTTTATTGCTAGGTATTAACAATATCTATGTATCCTTTGCCTACAGAAAGATTTACCAAGTGTAACATACAAATCTAAATGATTACATAATTCTTTGAATTTTGCTAAGTTTGTTCGATCTTTTTTCTTTCTTTTTTTCCAGTGCTTAGTTTATGCAATTTGTTTTTCATTGCTTATTTTGTGTGATCTTTAATCATTAATTTTTAAAGAGCTTAGTTAATGTGATCTTTTTTTTATTTTTCTAGAGTTTAGTTTGTGTTACCCTTGTTTCTGCCGACAAATATAACAGAAAATCTCTACTAAGTCATGCAGCTTACATGAAGCAAATTTCTTGTCAAAAGTGTCAAACTAGGATTGCTGGGAAAATATGAAGAACGAATATTATCTTCTATTTTCAGAAACAGTGACATATAGCAGTATATACCTGGTGACAACAACATGTGTAAGCAATCACTCTATCCTCTTTTAGTCATAGGTTGTTAATGTTTTCAATTTGTGAAGGATCATTCAGACAGAAAAACCAAGGGTGGGAGACTCTCTTAAGCCTTTACCAGCAAGTCTCTGATGACAAGGAAAAGTTTCTGATGAGGGATGAACTGGGCCAAAGTGTGCAACGCTTTCCACTCCAATGAAGGACAAGAATTCCCCCCATTGGTGCAAAAAGGTAACATTTGACATTTAATTTCAATGGCACATGATACCTTTTTGCTCTAAGGGGGCGAATGGATCTTTGCGTGATGGTGCTTTGTCTGTGGTGGTCCCCCTAGCTGGTACAGTGCCGAACCCCATGCCTCAAAGGGGTCCGAACCAAGCTACCGGAGCAAACCCTGTCCTCTCTGTCAGGGCCTCAGGGGCAAGGTCTGGGTGGAGGAGCAGTGTTTTTTCCCCACTATTTTGGGAATGGGCTGGCCGGGCCGGGTCCCTTTGGATTGGGAAATTTTGACTAAAATTGGGAAATAAGTATTGTTGTTTTTTGCAAAGAAATTATTTGACATTGAGAATAATTGTTTTTTAATATTATATTAAGTAAGGTTCAACTTATAGAGCTGGATGGGAGATGAACTAAATGTTGAGATCTAAATGTTGTTTTTGTTTTTTAAACCCTTCAGTGGGAATTTTTTAGGTCAAATTTGGGAAAATATATACTTTTTTCTTAGAACTATTTTAATAATGATAATTATGATTATGAAAATGATGATGATAAGTCTTACTCTTACATAATCAAAATATTTCAAGTTCAAATAAAGTGCAATTTATATAGAAAAAAAGAAAAGATAAGTTTACCAACATTTCGGACATATAATTTCCGACATTTTTTGCAAAATTCTTTTCATGAAATCTTCCATATCCCAGCTACAACAGCCCCATTGTCTATTTTTGTGTGCATGAATTGTTACTGGAGATGAGTATAAAACGTATTATCTATGTCATTGTAACTGTAATTAATGCAGCTCATTAATCAAATCAGAATTACAGGGAAGTCTTGTATTCTGTCAGACAGATTTTATGTCTAAGTGTGTTGCCCAATCTATGGGGAAAGGTTTCGGTCCAAGGAGGAAGAATTGCACCCTTTTCTGCATTATTGGATTTGTAGAAACTGATATATTAGGCTACTGGGTGTTGCTGAGAGTGTGAGGCAAAAGGTTAACGGGGTNTGGTACAGTGCCGAACCCCATGCCTCAAAGGGGTCCGAACCAAGCTACCGGAGCAAACCCTGTCCTCTCTGTCAGGGCCTCAGGGGCAAGGTCTGGGTGGAGGAGCAGTGTTTTTTCCCCACTATTTTGGGAATGGGCTGGCCGGGCCGGGTCCCTTTGGATTGGGAAATTTTGACTAAAATTGGGAAATAAGTATTGTTGTTTTTTGCAAAGAAATTATTTGACATTGAGAATAATTGTTTTTTAATATTATATTAAGTAAGGTTCAACTTATAGAGCTGGATGGGAGATGAACTAAATGTTGAGATCTAAATGTTGTTTTTGTTTTTTAAACCCTTCAGTGGGAATTTTTTAGGTCAAATTTGGGAAAATATATACTTTTTTCTTAGAACTATTTTAATAATGATAATTATGATTATGAAAATGATGATGATAAGTCTTACTCTTACATAATCAAAATATTTCAAGTTCAAATAAAGTGCAATTTATATAGAAAAAAAGAAAAGATAAGTTTACCAACATTTCGGACATATAATTTCCGACATTTTTTGCAAAATTCTTTTCATGAAATCTTCCATATCCCAGCTACAACAGTCCCATTGTCTATTTTTGTGTGCATGAATTGTTACTGGAGATGAGTATAAAACGTATTATCCATGTCATTGTAATTGTAATTAATGCAGCTCATTAATCAAATCAGAATTACAGGGAAGTCTTGCATTCTGTCAGACAATTTTCTGTCTAAGTGTGTTGCCCAATCTATGGGGAAAGGTTTCGGTCCAAGGAGGAAGAATTGCAGCCTTTTCTGCATTATTGGATTTGTAGAAACCGCTACTGCCGCTACTGGGTGTTGCTGAGAGTGTGAGGCAAAAGGTTAACGGGGTAAGGGAACGTAGTGAGAAATATTTCGATTAAATTGGAAGGAATTGACGTGTTTTGTAGCAGAGAATTGCTATTGTTGATTTTTGGAATAATGTAAACATCCGCTGCTATCTGTTTGTTTGCTTTTTTTCCTGAACAAATCTAAGGGATTTGGACACGTTGACAGTAAAAACATTTCAATACAGAATTTGTAAAGAAATATTTTCATGAAATCATGCTTGATAATGAGTAGACTGTACACAATAATTGCTCTAGCTAATTACAGTTTTAAGAATATTTTCTTTATTTTAAGACTAAAGTTTAAGGATTGATGGTGAATACAGACCTTGGACAGGTGTCTGCAAATTTTCTTTCCATGAAAACTTCCTTATCCAAGCTACAACAGTCCCATTGTATATTTTTGTGGGCATGAATTGTTACTGGAGATGAGTATAAAACGTATTATGCATGTCATTGTTATTGTAATTAAGCCCGCTCGTTAATCAAACGAATTACAGGGAAGTCTTGCATTCTGTCAGATGGATTTCTGTCTAAGTGTGTTGCCCAATCTATAGGGAAAGGTTTCGGTCCAAGGCAGCCTTTTCTGTGTTATTGGATTTGTAGAAACCGATATATTAGGCTACTGGGTGTTGCTGAGAGTGTGAGGCAAAAGGTTAACGGGTAAGGGAACGTAGTGAGAAATATTTTGATTAAATTGGAAGGAATTGACGTATTTTGTAGCAGAGAATTACTATTGTTGATGTGGAAATAATGTTGACATCCGCTGCTATCTGTTTGTTTACTTTTTTTGTCAGAAAATCTTAGGGATTTATACACTTTGACAGTAAAAACATTTCAATACAGAATTGGTGAAGAAATATTTACATGAAATCATGCTTTTTGGAATAATGTAAACATCCGCCGCTATCTGTTTGTTTGCTTTCTTTCCTGAAGAAATTTAGGGATTTGGACACTTGGACAGTAAAAAACATTTCAGTACAGAATTTGTAAAGAAATATTTTCATGAAATCATGCTTGATAATGAGTAGACTGTACACAATAATTGCTCTAGCTCATTACAGTTTTAAGAATATTTTCTTTATTTTAAGACTTAAGTCTAAGGATCGTTGGTAAATACAGACCTTGGACATTTTTCTGCAAATTTCTTTCCATGAAAACTTCCTTATCCAAGCAACAACAGTCCCATTTTCTATTTTTGTGTGGGCATGAATTGTTACTGGCGATGAGTATAAAACGTATTATCCATGTCATTGTAATTGTAATTAAGCCCGCTCATTAATCAAACGGATAATAGGGCAGTGCTGTATTCTGTCAGACAGATTTCTGTCTAAGTGTGTTGCCCAATCTATGGGGAAAGTTTTGGGTCTGAGGAGAAAGAACTGCAGCACTTTCTGCATTATTGGATTTGAAGAACCCAATATATTAGGCCACGGGGTGTTGCTGAGACTTGCGGCAAAAGGTTAACGGGATCGAAGTGAGAAATGTTTCGATTAATTTGGAATGAATTGAGGAATTGGAACATTTCCAAGCAGAGGATCGCTATTGTTGATGTTGGAATATCCGTTGCCTATTTGTTTGCTTTTTTTTGTCCCTGAAAAAATCTTAAGAGATTAAGACTTGACGTGGATTTCAATACAGAATTGGTAAAGAAATATTTTCATGAAATCATGCCTGAAAATGCTCACAGTTATGATGTCAACACATGATTTTTTTTGCTCGAAAGGGTGCAAATAAGCTGGGCCTTTGATTTAATGATCTCAAAAAAAGTTTTAAAATTATGTCTGTTTTGCAAGACATATTTAAAGAACTTGGGTCCGCAACTGCAGTCAAAATGGTGATTTCTAACCGTGTTCTCTCATGAAAATTCCACATTATTTTCTCAGCGAAATAAAAAAACACTAGTTGAGTCTTGGACATGTTTCAGCAAAATTCTTTCCATAAAAACTTCCTTATCCAAGCTACAACAACAGTCCCATTGTCTATTATTGTGTGCATGAATTGTTACTGGAGATGAGTATAAACATATTATCCATGTCATTGTAATTGTAATAATAGGCTCGCTAGTTATTAATCAAAGAGATTTTATACAAGGGAGTCTTGCATTCTGTCAGAGGGATTTTAGTCTAAGTGTGTTGCCGAATAAATCTATGGGAATTTTTTTTCGGGTCCAAGGAGAAAAGAACTGCGGTGTTTTCTGCATTATGGGATTTGTAGAAACCAATGTATTACGCAACAGGGTGTTGCTGAGAGTGTGCAGCAAAAGGTTACTAATTAGTAGGAATTGGGGTATTGATGTTGGAATAATGTAAACATCCGTTCCGTATGTTTGCTTTTTTTCTCGGAAAATCTTAGGGATGTAGACACTTTA
Source organism: Dreissena rostriformis (assembly GCA_007657795.1). Taxonomy (NCBI): domain Eukaryota; kingdom Metazoa; phylum Mollusca; class Bivalvia; order Myida; family Dreissenidae; genus Dreissena; species Dreissena rostriformis. Next base: position 5,081 of record VMBQ01011246.1, on the reverse strand, counting down.
TACCAGTTCAAACATTTCAATACAGAATATTTTCTGCTGACAAATTTAATCGCTCAGAGAATCCCAACAGGGTTTTTGCAGCTTATATGAAGCACATTTCTTGTCAAAAGATGAAAGCTGGGGAAACATAGGAAGCTTGATTAATTTTCTTTTTTGAGAAACAGTGACATATTACAGCCATATATACCTGGTGACATACAGTAAGCAATAAATCTATCCTCCTTCAGTGTTATTGTTGTTGTTGATGATTTAGTTGACCCATCGTAGGGTGAAGTATACACGGTGCCTATACCACATGACTCCTTAAGATCTGTGTTTGGAGAATACTATCAACTCCAGGTAACATTTTTAAGGATGTCGTTTTAAATATTGCACCATTTTAAACGGGATAAAGTGGAGAGCCCGCTCATTTCGTGAGTTTTCTAAAGGTATCATGATTTTTTTAAAACAAATACATATTTTTTCAGTAAAGTGCAACAGCGTGTTTGAATGGTTAGAAAAATGTCCGGACTTCATATTATAAACGCGCCGTTGCACTTTATTGAAAAAATACTTATTTGCAGGCTTACTTATAGTATGTCAGCGAGCATAATTGTTCTAAATTGCAAGAAGGCATGATTAAAGTACCTCAAACTATTCATGAACAGAACAGATTAAAAACATGCATGCTTTTTGGGATAAGCATAGATAAGTATTGTTTATTAATATGGTTCTTGTATGATTTGCAGCATTGACATATGCATTATAACTGTGAGCATTTCTACAATAATGGTTACAAATCTACAGTGACCATTATCAAGCATGATTTCATGAAAATATTTCCTCACCAATTCTGTACTAGTAACTGATAACTGTGGCCATGGTAACAGTATTGATATTGGTATCATTGTAATCTAATACATAACATATCACTGAAAAATTGTTTGATTTGTGAAAAAACTCATATTTCCACTTAAAGTCTAATTTAAATCCATAACATTTTCTCAGAAAAAAAGCAAACAAATCGGGAGCGGATGTTTACATTATTTCAACATTAACATTAGCAATTCTCTGCTAAAAACAAGATGTGTTTGTGAAACACAATGTCCCCCTATATGACGTTTGACCTTGAAGGATGAACTTGACCTTGACCCTTCACCACTCAAAATGTGCAGCTCCATGAGATACACATGCATGTCAAATATAAAATTGCTAGCTTCAATATTGCAGAAGTTACATTACATGAGCAATTTTGACCCATATATTTGACCTAGAAGGATGACCTTGACCTTGACCTTTCACCACTCAAAATGTGCAGCTCCATGAGATACACATGCATGCCAAATATCAAGTTGCTATCTTCAATATTGCAAAAGTATTCATAAAATGAGCGATTTTGGCCACATATATTTGACCTCTGACCTTGAAGGATGACCTTGACCTTTCACCACTCAAAATGTGCAGCTCCATGAGATACACATGCATGCCAAATATCAAATTGCTTTATTCAATATAGCAAAAGTTATTGCAAAATGTTAAAGTTGGCGCAAACCAACCAACAGACCAACCAACAGACAGGTTATAGACTACTATAGTGGGGGACATAAAAAACGCCAATTCCTTCCAAATTAATGAAACCATTTCACGCTACATTCCCGTAGTAACCTTTTGCCTCTCGCTGTCAGCAACACCCCCTTGCCTTATATATTGGTTTCTACAAATCCAATAATGCAGAAAACCCTGCAATTCTTTTATCCTTGGACCCAAAACTTTCCACTAAAGATTCAGCTCTACACTCAACAGAGTACAGGACTTCCCTGTAATCTCATATGATTCATGTGCAGGCTTAATTACAATTACAATGACATCGATAATATGCTTTATTCTCCTCTCTCATAACAATTCATGTGCACACAAATAATAAACAATTGGACTGTTGTAGCACGGATTAGGAATTTTTCAATGAAAGAATTCTGCAGAAACATGTCCAGGACTCAAGAATTATTTCACAGAGAAAAGGATCAGCATATTAACCCTTTGCATGCTGGGAAATGTGTCGTCTGCTGAAATGTCGTCTGCTGAATTTCTAAAATTAGCATTTTCTTCAATTTTTATTGAAAGAATACTATCATAATAGCAAACAGTTTGGATCCTGATGAGACGCCACCTTCTGTGGCGTCTTATCTTGATCCAAACTGTTTGCAAAGGCCTTCAAAATTCAGTTCCAGCACTGAAAGAGTTAAAACTACCATAAAACACTGTTACAAGAATGTCATGTCATGGCTACTGATTTCTATGATAGTCAAACATGTCCATTTAATTGTTGACCATGGTCCAGACTTGATCATCCATGACATATTTATATATATATATATATATGGCAATGGACAATTTCTTCAGGCTTACTTGTGGTATATAATTGAGCATAATTGTTCTAAATTGCAAAAAGGCATGATAAAAGTACCTCAAACTAAAAGATGAACAGTACAGCTAAAATGCATGCATGCTTTTTGGGATAAATGTTAATTAATAATATGGTTCTTGTATGCTTGGCAGCATTGACATATGCATGTTAGTTTAAACCTATTTATTTAAGCTCGATTGCACAGAAAACCTAAGGCTTATTTGAAACGCTATCGAGTCCGTCTCCTGGGACTAGAACCAGTACTTGGTGTCAATGGGGGAGATCTAAAGAACGCTCCCGAAGTCAGGATCGAACACATGACCACCCCATTGCAAGGCGGACACCATATTCATAACGCCACGGCAACCATATGCATGTTGACATCATAACTGTGAGCATTTCTACAATAATGGTTTACAATCTACAGTGACCATTATCAAGCATGATTTAATGAAAATATTTCCTCACAAATTCTGTACTAGTAACTGATAACTGTGGCCATGGTAACAGTATTGATATTTGTAATACATCAAAAATATCAGTGTTTAATATGTGATAAAATATGAACAGTCATGTTTTTCACATAAAGTGTAAATCCCTGAGATTTTCTGAGAAAAAAGCAAACAAACTGTGAATGGATGTTAACATTATTCCAACATCAACAATGCAATTATCTGCTACAAGAAATGCCCCCAATTACTTCCAAATTAATGAAAAACAATCTCACTTATAATCTGCCCTTAACCATACATGCCAGACGTCCTGATCTCGGCGGGACAGTCCTGCTTTTTGGCCCTTTGTCCCAGCATCCCGATATGAGACGATTTGTCCCGACATTCGTAAAAATCGATGTAAAGTCTGTAAGTTCCCAATAACATTCGCTATTCAACCTCTGTCTGGCTAAAACTTACCATCGCTTATCCCTTTATTGCCCCCAATTAACAACCCGCTTCTGCTACTTGAGTGCACCAGTGTTGTTTTTGACACCTTATCGGCGATTTATCGGCAAATTATTGATTTTATCAGGCATTCACACCATGGTGTTTTTATGATAGGGGTCTCTAATTGCTACCAAAAGATGTATCATACAGAAATAAACGCCAATGACACTATAATCCTGTGTATTATACCACCTAAGGTTATAATGTCAAAACAGTGAAAACACCGATTTTGTACATCAAACAAATTGGATGCTGACCAATACGCATCGATGTTTCACATAGATTAACTTTCGTTTTCGGCTGATTTCCTGAAAATAATTTGTAACATATTGCATCAATCTAAATTTAGAGTTAATCGACGATTGGTTGAATAAGAAAAGTGCTGGATGCGCTTACATCGCATCACACGATTTACATATGTTCAAGAGGATATCCCAATACCGATTGGATGTCGAATTGAGGCATACGGGGAAACCCCACAATTCAGTTTATGGCATGTGTTTACTTCCGGAGAATGGAAGAACGCTGTGTTCAAGAATCTCTGAAACACATATGTATCATCAAAATTGTGCAGAAAATTAGAGTTTTTGCAAGTAATATACTGACTACTGACTTAAGTAAAGGTGAAATGATTGATCGTTTTTTAAGTGTCCTGCTTTTTGGTCAAATTTCCAGACAATTTTTTTATGGAATGTCCCGATTTGGACCTGAAAAATTCTGGCATGTATGCCTTAACCTTTTGTGGCACACTCTGAGCAACACCCCATTGCCTCATATATTGGTCTCTACAAATCCAAAAATGCAGAAAGTGCTGCAATTCTTTTCTGGACCCAAAACTTTCCCCATAGATTTGGCAACACACTCAGACAGGAAATCCATCTGACTGAGTAAAGGACGTCCCTGTAATCTCATTTGATTAATGAGCGACCTTAATTACAATTACAATGACATGAATAATATGTTTTATACGCATCTCTGAAACAATTCATGCACATAAAAATAGAGAAATGGGACTGTTGTAGCTCGGATAAGGAAGTTTTCATGGAAAGAATTCGTCAGAAACATGTCCAGGTCCAGGAAGCATTTTCATTTCACAGAGAAAAGGATCAGCATATTAAAAGTATGGTAAAAACACTGTCATGTCATGGCTACTGATTTGTACCATAGTCAAACATCTCCAATTCATTGTTTCCCATGGTCCAGACTTGATCATCTATAATATGGCAATGGACATTTTGGCACGCTGTATATCGGAATGTATAATTGTGCTAAATTGCAGGCCAGGGGTGAGTAACCCTTTGCATGCTGGGAAATTTGTCGTCTGCTAAAATGTCGTCTGCTGAATTTCTAAAATTAGCATTTTCCTCGATTTTTATTGAAAGAATACTATCAGAATAGCAAACAGTTTGGATCCTGATGAGACGCCACGTTCTGTGGCGTCTCGTCTGGATCCAAACTGTTTGCAAAGGCCTTTAAAATTTGGTTCCAGCGCTCAAAGGGTTAAACTATTCGATGTACAGTACAGCTAAAAGCATGCATACCATTTTAGAATATGGTTCTTGTTTGGTTGGTCTCATTGCTGGTCACATATTGAAATCAAAATTGTGATTGTCAAAATCTACTTATACTCAAGCATGATTCCATGAAAATATTTCCTTTCCAATTCTGTATTAGTAACTGATAACTTTGGCCATGGTAACAGTATTGACATTTTTAATATATCAATAAACACTCATGTTTCCACGTCAAGTCTACAT
>VMBQ01011245.1:0-18473 GCA_007657795.1 Dreissena rostriformis | reverse complement strand
AATCACAAAATTCATTTCCGGCTAGATATTTTTGTATTAGCTTGAGAGCGATTTTTAAATAAAAGATTGCTAAAAACCACTTTAGTTTTAGACTAAACTAGATACATAATTTTAATTTAAAAAAAAATCTCTACCTGAAATCTTACAGAGTTTCGATAATAAAGATTTACGGAACAATTTTAGAATCACAAACTTCATTTCGGCTATAGATTTGTATATTACCTTTAAAATGACACTTACAAGGGAAATATTAATAGCGAAATGGTAACTGTTTAGACAAACAAAGATATGTATTATTCAATAAAAGAAGTCGTCCTCAGTCTTTAATCTTACAACGTTTCTTAATGAATATCTCCGGAAAGTATAGAAAGTACGACATTTAATAAGAAATAATATAGGCTTAAACAAAGGCAGATATCAATTTAATTGTCTACATCGACCTTAAATCTATCTAATTAATATCAAAGATCTATCCAAAAAAATTGGTCTGAATGGATGTTTCCAATCTTTATATATTGATAGATCTTTGTTAATATCTCCGGCACTATTTACGCTAAAATCACAACGTTTACTTCAGACTTTAGATATTTCTATACCTTTATAATTATGCTTGAATAATTTTATTCCATAAAGAAATAATTAAATTTTATACAAAGGCATTACTGAAAGGTATGCTTAAAAATGCCAACTCGGCCTTAAACATTACGTGTTGTCACTGAATATTGTTGCAGAGACACATATTTTATGAATCTATCGTGTATATTTTTTATTTAAGTTATATTGATTAACGATGTGATACATATCGATACTTGGTTTCATGTTTCACTTGTTTTCAATCCTACTGTGCGAAGTCATAAAGTACTGTTTATTGGAATAAAGCGGGTGTACACTATGATAACGTTGTAATCTGCCTAATTCTTCAGTACCGTTTTCAGTAGCGGGTGACGTAATAGCCAATATGGCGGCGGTCAATTAATCGATTCTGGGATTGTCTATATCCCTTATGAGCACATTTAAACAACTTACATGATATGTTGTGCTCGCAGAATAATGATATAAATAAAGTTTCAAACACGTCAACGGTTCATGAAAATGTGTTAGTTTTCGCCGCGTATTCAGAATTTGAAAATATGCTTATTCATACATCGACTATTTCCAGAATCCGCGGTAAGATAGAATTGAACTGCCTAAACACGGTATGCACTGATCATATTTTTAGTTCAAAGTTTTACTCGCATTGTCAGTCCCGTTAGTTGGGAAGTTGGGCTCATTGCATGTTAAATGTCGTATTGTGCCCACATGTGCAATACAGTCGAAAAAGCATAAAAGGATGTATACATTTACAAACTATTTAAGAGTTTATTGTTAAAACATGTTTAGTTTGTGGACTTAAAGTTATGTTTAATGTATTAGTATCACATATGGCTATAAATTATTAATTAAAAGTTTAATATAAGCAGTGATCAATTTTCACGAAAATGACTTACTTTAGAAATTCAATGGAGCCTGTACACCAAACAAACCATACCATGAGTCAATCTCTTTCAGGTGTCATGAGTTGATATAATTTGCAAACAAAACTTTTTATTATTGCATTGTTACTATAACAATATTTTATTTAAAAAAAAAATGTACAACAGGCGAATTTAACTGCGGTACTGGGGAGTGCATTGCAAGTGGTTTGGTGTGCGACGGATATCCCAACTGCGTCAGTATGACAGATTAATTCAACTGTCATATTTTTAGGTTACATAAATCATCACACTTTATTGTAGATCCAAACTTTATATAACGTTTTGGGTAAGACTTAATTTGAGATGCGCTCAATATTTGAGAAAGAAACAACAGCATATTTATATTTGGGGTTCAAACAAAACTGCATATTTACAATCACAACATATTTCAACTTTAAAAAATTGCAAAATCTACCATTGCTTCATAGAAGGTGTCAAATTTGTTTGTACCTACGAATCATAATATGTTCAGAAAAAAATTGTGGAGAACTGGATTTCATAAATGCAAATTAAACCGCAAAAAAAAAGAATTTCAAATAATTTAATTACAGGTTAAGTACTAAACTGTTAGTAATTTAAAAGTTATATTATTAACTACAAAACTTTTAAGAATTTATTACATAGAAGATATGAAATTGTTTGCTTAACACAATGCTACTATTAAAGTTAGGCTTCAAAAAAAGCATATATTTGTACAGATCTTATGGTTAAGTCAAACGAACCGTTTTATTTAAACCATCAACTCGTTTTAAATGCAGCATGATGTCCCGTGAAGTTTTTTCCTCAAGTTGTAGAAGTGTTGTACTTTTTTTTCAAAAGATATTTGTAATTAATAAACACTCAAATCTATATTGACAAACTTCTGTGACAATAAATCTTAAATCAGTTGTCACATCTCAACTTTTGACACACTTAGTTTATATTAAAATTGATTTTAACTTAACCATTTCGGGTCGAGGTTCTTGGGGAAATCTTGCGTGTATCTCTATTAAATTTAATCGGTTTAAACAAAACATGATTTGAATTAATCGTTTCAATCGTTTGTGTCGTACTGTATGTATTGACTTGTATTGTGTTACTTGCCTTCAATGGAAGACTAGCGGATGTCTCTAGATGATGTGTCCGTAGTTTCATAGTGCTTATATCTATCATTTAGTTATCGAACAATGTAAGCTTAAATAGTGTTTAAACATGAAGCATTCTCGTTTAACTAAGTCGCCTCAAGGTTTTAAGCTAAGTTGTTTTGCGTCTTGTTGGAAAAACGAACAACACATGTCATATTTTGAGTAAATCTTAAAGAATATCCGTCGATGGGATGCTCTGCGAGCGTTGGAGTCTTGTATATTTCGATGCATGTGTCATTATATCGCTGTAGATCTTGTTCGCCAGCGATTTCCAGCTTCATTTCGAAGAATTTGCCATCACATCTTTTAGACAGAAGCTTATGTACTGTATGTGTACGCAGTCATCTTGCTCGCTCTGACCACAGCTGGACGCCAGGATGACCAGTCCGAACATGCAAAAGAGCGACAGCGTTGTCCTGAGTGCTTAGTTTGCAATCTGTTTTGAAACAAAAACGTTAAGCAGCGTTATAAGTTTGAAGGCAACTTAGAAACACGTATTTATTTGGAAAAAACCCAATGAATGTTTCTAATATATTACTTGATTGTATTTTAATAAATATAAATGAATGTCATAACCTTATGATTCTCGTACATTTTATTATGAGTCCGCTTTGTATGACGAACTGTTCAAGTGGGCATAATTTACAATTCATCAATGACAGGATGTTACAATTGGTTTACACTATCACATTCGGTTTGGAAGAGAAATAAAGACAATTGTTGCTCATTTAAAGCCCCATTTACAGTCCAAATCAACGAATATTTCGTAAACTATTTCGTAAAATAAAGTTTACCCATAAAAAAAATCAGTGTTCCTTATTGCAATAGACACAATTTCACGCTAGACTTAGTCTGGTAATAAAGATTTAACAAGATATAAAATGCTCTTTTTTGTTTTTGTGAGACAATTTATTCAACAATTGTTCGTGAACCATTCTAGTGTTCGTGTGTCATATTTATATATATCGTTGCGGGAAATTAAAATGGAATTTATTTTACCTCAAAAAATATAAACGAGCATTTTGTATCTGATTAAATCTATGTTACCAGATCACATTTGGCGTTGAAATATTGGCTTTTGCTATAATGAACACTGATTGGTTATGGGCTAGCTTTATTTAACGAAATAGTTCACAAAATATTCGTTGATGTTGAGTGTTAACGGGGCTTTAAGCCTTATACAGACGTCATTTAGTGAAAAGTACTCGATGGTTGAAAAACCAAATTGACATTGTACAAGTTACTTCCTGTTTCTAACAAGCAGCCTCTTAGAATTGCTTTAAATTATTTGATGACATATGCCATGCTAGGCAGATTGTTTTAGAGGAACAAAAGTAATGTTTAGTTACATTGGTGTAGACCGCAAAATATTACAGCGATTTGAATGACAAAAGAGACGAGAAATATGCATTTGTTGATTTATTTGTTTTGGTTAGTCATTTTCTGGTCAAAAATGGATACTGTGCACAAACAAGGGACAATGTGTTCAACCTCCTGAATGCTAGATTAGACGATATCATTTTTGATATGAATACTTAAGATAATTCAATGACAAAACAGATGAAGGATCTCATGACGTCTGTGACTACGATTAATAGTCAGTTGATCTCGCTTGACAAGAGGAAAAATGACCTGGAAACAATCAGTGAAAAGTTCGTGTCGGTCGAGGAGAGACTCGGTTATTAAAAAAGTCAAGTTAAAGACGTCGCATTGGCGGAGTTATGGCGATGGACGTACCTGTTGAAACGTGGACTGGAGCAGGAAAAGGCTACATCATTGTCCAGATTTGGGACAATTCAGAACAATGTTACTGAACTGATGAGTGCTGATGACGATTTCGAAGTGGTTANACCATCTTCTTATCATTACCCAATATTAAAAGAAATGGCGGCCATCTTGGCCGCAATCTTGGATTTCTAAGCTCGCCACGATTTATGCCAATTAATGCCGGTGGTCTGATAAACTTCAAAGTATCCCGATCATTTTGGTATATGAAATGGCTTGTTGCAACATGGTGTCCAGGTCCCTGTTTCTAAAAGCGCTGAATATCACCCAACCATTAGCCATGAGGCCCATGTCGTCAGCAAAACGTAGGTTGTTAATCGTTCTGCTATTGACATAAGCGACCTTGTCTTCCAGTTCTTCGAGCGCTTAACGATTGATTTGCTCCAGATAGATGTTGAAGAGATCCGGTGACAAGATGTAGTCTTGTCGTACATCGATTTCTTGTTGAAACCAAGCGGTCACATCTTGTCCGACTCTTATAGCGCTTTGCGGTCTCTTGTACAGGTTCTCCATCAGACCGATCAGCTTTTGATGGATGCCGTAGGGTGTAACACTCTCCCAAGGACTTGGTGTCACACTCGCTGAAAGGCTTTCTTGAAATCAATGTGAGGTGTACTATGCCGCTATAAGTCTGAGCGAGAATTTCAATCGTGCCTCGTCTTGACCTGAATTGGGCTTGTTCGTTCTCCATTGTGTTTCGATCGAACTTTTTATGCGGCTCCTGATAATCTTCAACATGATCTTGCTTGCGTGGCAGATATGGCTTATCGTGCGGTAGTTCTCGCATTTGGTCCCCGTTTTTGGGGATGGTGATTACCAGAGACTTTGTCCAAATCAGCGAGAATATGCCTGTAATCCTTATCTTGCTGCATATCTTGTGCATTTTCTGGACCACCGTTTTTCCGCCGTCTTTGATTAGCCCACCTTAAATACCATCGATTCCAGGTGCTTTCCGTGTCTTGAGTTTTGCAATAGCTGCTCTGATCTTTTATTCGATAATGTCTGGTTCTTGCTCCTCTCTCTTACAGTTCGGCCATATATGAGCAAGAACCCCTTTATCCGTTTCAATATTTGCATTGAAGTGATTTTAGGTATTCGTGCCATCGCCTGAGAATGTCGGCATCATTGGTGAGCAGGTAAACATCCTTGTATCTAGTGTTGTTGCACCTTTCATTCAACTTGACTTTTGTTTGAGTGTTTTGACCTTTTGGAAGAGAGTGCGGATGTCATTTTTTCGGCTTGTTTCGTCTGCCTCACAGGACTGTCTGTTAGACCAAACGTCACGGCACTTCTCGACCTTGTTGTCTAGGACGTCCTTCAGCTGAGAGTATACTTGTTTAAAGTTTTCATCCTGTAAACTATTGTTCTTCCTTGTCCTTACCGTTCGTCGTTGGTCAGCCAGGCCGAGTACTTCGTCGTCTATCCAAGGCGCCTTCAAGGGCCTCTTGAAGCCATTTACTCCCTCAGCTGTCCTCTTTATCGTGTCGTTAACGACCTCTAGTGCTTCATCTAAGTTTGACTACCTCTACTAGTCTCATCATCTTAATACTTAAATATGACAAGTAAGGAGCTACATTCGATCTTAATCACACAGCACAACTCAAACTGCCGTATAATGATGTTATATCACAGTAATACAGTCAATCTAACATTAATATGTATTGATCAAACGATCATTACCATTATTTGTTTCGCTGCCATATTTTTGTATTCATTTGAATTTTGTATACGATCCTGTACTGAATATTTCCTTTAAATAATGTTCATGTGTGCCTTATTACAGAAAATCATAACTGTGAATAATTGAAGAAAAGCATACACCTGTAGACATCAAATGGGTTTTAGAGATATCAAATTTCTTTACCAATGTATTGTTTAGGTCATATTGCAATTTCATTTTGGCTGTAAACTGAAATATTGTGTAGGAGAACCATTTCAGAGAAAAATATGAACCTACTTTGTAAAAGAATACCTAAATATAGTGTTTAATTGATTGCGCTCGGATTGCTAAAATTTGCTATCTTGTAGCGTGTTCGGCGTCCATCGTCGTATGTCGTCCGTACAAATACATCACATGTTATAAAGCTCAGCATATTTTCACGAGAATGATCCGTTGGTGGCTCAAATATCTACGGCTGGTGCATTATTAGGTCAACAGGGCTATACATAAATGTTACAAAGTGAAAAACTACACAATCTCTCTGCAACCATAAATTTGGTATATACCATCGTTTAATGGTCAAAAACAACTTGTGTTCCAATCATGCTCCTGGTGACGAAACTGATTATGCGACTTGGGTCACATACTAATAAACAAAAAGATATTTAAATCAAAATAATTTAAACAATAACATTTACCACGCTTCATTGGTCGAATCATTTATATAGACTTTTATAGCAAAAAAAGTATCATGTAGTGGTTCTCCACTACGTTTGTTCAATTATTTATTAAATTTTATTAAAAGAAAGCGCCGTGATACATCTTATAGTTGTTCTTAACTGAGTGGCAGCTTCATTCCCATGTGTTTATAATTTAAAGTAAGGTTTAAAGCAAAATCAACAAATGTCGGAAACTACAAAGCTCAGAAGAGAAGTATGTATTATGTAACATTACATTATGGTTTGAAATCATGCCCTAGAGTCGTAATGAGTCACATTGGCAAATTAAATCGTTCAATAGACTTCTGAAGCAAACACATTTAATCTTCTTTCAAAAACAGTAATAAGGTAAGCAAACTATTGCTATCGTGGACCTCTTGTTAGGGTGTTTATCTATACACTTCGAAATAAGGTTTTGATTCACATTACTTTGGCATTCCTTTTCTTTGAATCTTTTGCAATTTTGATTCTAGAATTATTAAATAGGATTGGTTAAAATAAGCCATTACTGGCATTGGTAATGAACATTTTTAATCATACCAAATAAACAAGAAACAATCAATGTGTCACTTCCGTTAGTCCCAAAGTCGGAACCATAAGTCATAATTGGCAATAGCAAGAGGTCTTCTTTTTTTCTTAACGGACCATGAAAAACAAGTAATCATCACAACTATATTTTCAGGTCTTCAACCTGAACCTCAACCTGAACCTACACCTGAACTGTGTGAGGAATTGTTCTCGGAGGGCACTTGCCTTTCTCGGACGCAGCTTTGTGACGGAAGTGAAGATTGTCAGGATGGGTCGGATGAGTTCAACTGCCCAAACTCAGGTACGCTTTCCTCAACGTCCTCGCAAAGGGTTGACATTTTCCGAAAATGGCTTGCCAATATTGCAAACTTTTCACTTGTTAGAGGCATAGACATCCTCCGAAAAGTGAGTTGAACCGTTCTGGGTTTTGCTTCAAATTCGACTGTTGGTCCTGTAGATCGAAATTTTGTGTGCACGGACATAATGTCTCAAAATTAATCGCGACATAAGGCATTCTTATTGTATCATTTAAGGAATATTGTTTGATGTTGTTGTCGTTTTTGTTATCATTTTTTATAGCGGGTTTAATTATTATTTTTTTTTTAATTGCGCATACTTGCATTTGTGAAATTTACAAAACACAGTTAAACCTTCCACATGCGGTTATAATAAAAAATACATTATTTTTGGCATGGCGTATTGTGTATTAGTAAAGGAGGACGATGGTTGGCCTCAAGCGCTCACCGGAGTTTAAGGTACAGCAATTGTCGACAACATCACAGTGTGTACACGTTTTTGACACTACTCGACCCAGATTCAAACATGTCCTCGATATTGTCAATATAAACATTCTGACCACGTATCTTCACGTTTAGTTTAAGCCATAAATGTGACGTTTATAGTGGTAACACGTTTTTTTACCTACTAACATTTATTTACAAACATTCTAACTTGACCTTGATATTGTCAAATTAAACATTCTGCCATCTTTTTATAAATATTACGTCATACATGCTGCCTTCAGGATGGTAACAAGGGTTTCTAAAAAAATACCTGGTGATCGAGTTTTCTAACGAACGAAGCTCAAAATAAACATTTTGATCTAAGTTAATAATTAACGATTTATAAATTTTGATAATTATGTTTTACTTAAGTTTTGGCTAGTTCGAAAGCAAGTGTTCTAGATTCAAATTGTTCCTGTCAAGGTCAATATTCTTACTAAGTTTCATAAAGATTAAATCATAAATGTGGCCTCTAGAGTAGTACCAAACTAAATGTTAATGACGCACACCGTGGGCTGCATGACGACGGGCGTCAGACATATATTGATTTCAATTGCTCACAATTGCGATCTAAAACTGTATACAAATAGTGTCACCACCGAACGGTCAATGCAAAGCATAAGTGTTCTGTTTAAGTCATGTCGTATCTAAATCTAAATAATCCAATTATTAATCCCAGAGCACACACAGTAAAATAAACATTGTATAGACTCATTAACCTCAAGCATAATTCGTCAATTTCGTGCTCTGAAGCGAACGTCAACAATTAAATAGTATCGTTTATCTTCCCAAGTACAGCGTGTGGTTTCCGATGCTCTGATAAAATCTCACAATTTAAATTCTGTAATTTTAATCTCCAAACTGCAAATGTGACCAGAATTAATCACAGGACAACGGCACTTTTGAAGCGATTTCCATTTTTGAATCATGCATTTGTAAATAAGATGGTGTTTAATAAGTCATTACTGTCGTTGGTAAGAAACCTTTTTACCTTACCAAATAAACAAGAAACAATCAATAACCTGTGTCAATTCTTTAAATCCCAAATTAAAAACCGTTATAAATAATTGGCAAAGCAAGTGGTCTTCTTCTTCTTAAAGGACCATTCAACACAAAAACATCTCACTACTATGTTCACAGGTCAACCTACACCGGAACCATGCGATAAATCGTGCACGGACGGCATGTGCATTCTTCAGACGCAGCTCTGTGACGGAAGTGAAGATTGTGAGGACGGGTCGGATGAGTTCAACTGCCCAAACTCAGGTACGCGTTCCTAAACGTCCTTACAAAGGTTTGACGTTTGCCGAATATGGCCTGACTTTGTGCAAACATTTCACTTGTTCGAAGCATAGTCAATCTGCGAAATGTGATTTGATCCGTTCTGGGTTTTGCTTAAAAATCGACTGTGTATTAAGTTGACCGCAATTTCGTGTGCACCGAAGAAATTCCACAAAATAAATAGTAAGATAAAGTGTTGTGATATCATTTTAGGTAATATTGTTTGGTATTGTTATCGTTGTTGTTTACATTATTCATTGCTGACTAAATTATTATTTGATTTGTTCATTTGCGCAGACTTGCATTTGTGAAATTTACATTACACAGTTGAACGTTCCAGATCGACAAAAAACGATATTATTTTGGCATGGCTTATCGTTTATTTGTAAAACTAGACAATGCCTTATCTCATTCGTTTAAACAGACTGTGCTGTTATGTGCCTGGACGGGTATTGCGTGGACCCGTCTGAGATGTGCGATTGGGTTAAGGACTGCGATACCGGAAGTGACGAACTGAACTGCCCTAAACACGGTACGCGCTGATCATATTTTAAGTTCAAATTTGTACTCGCATGGTGAGTCCTGTTTGTTGTAAAGTCGGGCTTAATGCATGTTAAATGTCGTACTGTACCCACATTTGCAATACGGTCGGAAAGGCATGAAATGATGGATAAATAAACAAACTATTTAATAGTTTATTGTTAAAACATGTTAAGTTTGTGGACTGAAATTAATATTTGATGTATTATTAGTACACATATTATTGCATTATTATAACACTTATGATATGATTATAATTAATTTGTTAAAAGTAAAATATAAGCAAGGTTCAATTTTTCACGAAAATGACTTACTTAAGAAACTCGATGGAGCCTTAACAACAAACCAAACCATACCATGAGTCAATTTCTTTCAGGTGCCACAAGTTGATATATTTTGCAAGCAAAACCTTTGATTATTGCATTGTAACTATAACAATATTTAATTAAAAAAAAAACACTACAGAATGCGCACCAGGCGAATTTAACTGCGGTACTGGGGAGTGCATTGCAAGTGGTTTGGTGTGCGACGGAAATCCGAACTGCGTCAGTATGACAGATAAATTCAACTGTTCTATTGCCAGTATTGGTAGGTTACATTAATGATCACACTTTATTGTATATCAATACTTTATATAACGTTATGGGTAAGACTTTATATGAGATATGCTAAATATTTGAGAGAAAAAAACAATAGAATATTTATATTTATGGTTCAAACAAAACTGAATATTTACAATCACAACATATTTCAATTTTAAATATTTAAAAAATCTTCGATTGATACATAGAAGGGGTAAGATTTGTTTGTACCTACGAATTACAATATGTTCAGACTAATTGTGGAGAACTGGGTTTCATAAATGCAAATGAAACCGCTAAAAAAAGAATTTCAATTCATTTAATTACAGGCTAAGTTCTAAACTGTTAGTAATTTTAAAGTTGTATAATTAACTAAATAACTTTTAAGAGTGTTTTACATAGAAGATATGAAATTGTTTTGCTTAACACAATGATATTATTTGAGATAGGTTTCTAAAAACGAGCATATCTTTGTACAGATCTTATGGTTAAGTCAAACGAACCGTGTTATTTAACTCATTAACTCGTTTTAAATGTAGCCTGGTGTCCTCTGAAGTTTTTTTTTCTCAAGTTGTAGTATTGTTGTACTTTTTTTCAAAAGATTTGTAATAAATACACTCAAATCTGTATTGACAAAGTTCTGTGACAATAAAGCTTCAATCAGTTGTCACATCTCAACTTTTGACACAATTAGTTTATATTAAAATTCATTTTAACTTAACCATTTCCGGTCGAGGTTTTGGGGGAAATTGTGCGTGTATCTCTATTTTTATTTAACCGGTTTAAACATAACATTCTTTGAATTAATCGTTTTTATCGTTTGTGTCGTGTTGTATGTAGTGTCTTGTATTGTGTAACTTGCCTTGAATGGAAGACTAGCGGGTGTCTCTTGATAGTGTGTCCGGAGTTTCATAGTTCTTATATCTATCATTTAGGTATCGAACAATGTCAGCGTAAATAGTGTTTAAACTAGAAGCATTCTCGTTTAAGTAGGTCCCCTTTATGTTTAAAGCTTAGTTGTTTTGTGTCATGTTTGAACTTCGTACACCACATTTCGTATTTTGAGTAAATGAATCGTTCCCTCTCTTGTGCGCATTCAAAGCCTGGAGTCTGCGGGGTGAACACGTTTTCATGTGACGATGGAACGTGCCTTCCTAAGACGATGTTGTGTGACTACTATCCGGACTGTCTCGATGGTTATGACGAGGCGGCCGAAACGTGTGGTAAACGTATTTGGATATCTTAATATTCTTCAAATTAATGAGATTAATCGTGAAACATTCTCTGTTCCTTAGACAGACAGAACGTTCACGCATCGTAAGTGCAAAGGAAAATTATGTGTAGAAATGATCTCGATGTATTGAAATGCTTTCCTTTTATTACATGGTGCTTTTTTGTAAGTAAAATGCATGGTACCTTGATATTATAGATTTGTTTTAATAAAATTTATCTCGGTGAGTGATTTATTATAAGTTCGTACATTTGTTATACGTTCCAGTAACGACATCTGCGACATCAACCACGACAACTGCGACCCAAACCACAACAACACCTACAGGTAAGTTGTTGTTGGCAGTCTATCTTTGGACTAGGATCTGTAAATTTTTACACCGTTGTGATAGCTGTATAAAGTAGTGTTTTAATGAGCTAGCTTCCGGAAAGGCTGTCCATAATTGATGGTCTTAAGGAGACACGTTCCAAATGAATTGATTAATGACAATCGGTTATTAAGAGAAACGAGTAATTCAGGTTTGTTGTGAAACAGTTCGTGCACCTAAATCCATAAGGACACTGGATAATTTGTTTATTTTTGCATGTTGTCACAAATAAAAAGGTGTCGCGAGTGATAGTGTACTTAGTGGCTATGTTTAAATTCTGAAATAATAGTGTAGTGTGTCGGTTTGTCAACGGAAGGTTTATCACCATATCCCTAATATAAACAAAATTAGTCAGAAACACATAACACGAGTGCACCATCTGTTTGCTTCGGGCGTGTTTCGGTGAATGAAAGGACTTTATATAGTCATAAACTGACTTTAAATACAATCATTCTGAAATAGTCGGGCTCATCGTATCCATCTAGGTTATGTTGCGGACAAGTTCCGGTAAATAATCAATAACTAGATAGCCATGTCCTAACTTCGAACTAAATCAATCACAAATAATCCGTCAAATCTCATCAATTTTCTCCATCTTGTTCTTGCCTCAGACCAGTTTGCATACGAGTCTTGTATTTTACATATCCTTACTTCGAACAAATTTCAATCAGAAATGATCCGTTCTATCTTATTAATCTAGGTTTTACCTCGGACGAGTTCCAGTGCCTGGACAGCAAGTGCATTCCCAAGTCCCATGTGTGCGACGCAAACCCTGACTGCTTACCGGGAAACGGGGACGAGCTGGACTGTCCTGGTCAGTATTATAAGTGTATACTTGACAATAAAACACCCCGTGAGATATATTGCCATTTGCTCTTGAACAAAGAAATAATTTGCCGTACAATAACGCGGTTGATTTTCCAGGCGTCCGTTTTATCCATTTCTTGTTTTTGGGATTTCAGGATTCATTTTCTAAACTAACGCATGTAATGAATGCATCCTAAAATACTAGGTTAGTTAATGTGCTTAGCACCAGAAGGTTTACCAATCAACAATGAATATCTAACACTAGCTTCATGCATACTTCTATTGTTAATCATTTCGCATTTACTCTCATCGGAACTAATTTTCAATAGATGTTTTGGTTTGTCATATAGTGTTTATTTTCCTTTAAACACGTGTTAGTATATATATATTTGAAGTTAATATTACAGGTTTTCGTACATGCTTACATGGAATAACGATTCTCAACGACGATTGACGATTGTCAAACCTGTCCCAGAGACCACCTTTTAATACAGACCACCTGTCCATAAAGACCACAACGATTTCCTCCCAATCCTTTCAATTCCTTTAAATCGACCCTGCGAATAAAGACCACCTGTAAACAAAGACCACAACGACCAAATCCCTTGAGTGGTCTTTATTGACAGGTTAGACTGTACATGAGACAAACTTACTAAATGAGCCGTCAATATCATAACTAAAACATGCACTTTCTAAATTATCAAGTAAGGATGAATTCGTATTTTCGTATCTGAACAACCCCCCCCCCATCCACAATGAATGCTTAAGTCAATACAAAATCTGTTTACGGTCCAATTTAAAATAATTATAAATTGCTACGCTACATTCGTTTTCTATATCGGAACATTCGGTACAATTAATTCTCCGTAAATTATATTCTTTGGCATATTCAAGTAATCAATAGTAGAAAAACAATATTGGGACAATTTACTTTTAATTGTGAAAATTCGAGCAATAGGTGCTCGTCAACAATCCAATATTGCACAACATATGTTCTGTCTTTTCAGAGGTTCAAATCACTTTCAGCCTATACTTCTTGCAGTAGTTTTGCAGCGAGAATTCTGTCTGTCAATGGAAATTCTCCTGTTTTGTTGTTTGTGTTGTAAATGCTAACTTACAGTTATTTTATTATGTTCACAGAGATCTACTTACTCTTCCTGGGGAGACTCAGATCTTAATTTTTAATACTATTTTTCTTTTGTTAAAATAAAGTTTCAATGCTATTTTGGACAAAGGCTCTGAAATATAACGTTATAAGTTATGTTTACATTTGCTAGACTGGAGTGTTAGTTTTCTTCTTTGAAAATAACATATACATTCTGTTCATGACATTTCCTTTGTCAATTTAACTTTCTCTGAGCAAATTGTTTTCAATCAACCAAAAACATGACACTATTAAACATATGTAAACAATTTACGTATTATGACTTTATAAAATGGCAACATAAGTATAATATAATATAAAAAGTAATTCAATGATTTGCATTATTTCAGATAAAGTAGTGTGTCCAGAGGGAACACAGACATGTTAGAACGGAACATGTCGCTCTGTGAGGAGTAATGCCTACTGAAACCACTGAGCGGCTGAGATGGACTTGACATGTATTTTACCAGATTTTGCCATTATTCTATCTTCTCAACATGTAATGGACTGTACTTATCTGTAAAGTAGGACTATACGATGTTAATGTTAACGAAGTATTATTTGTAATCTTGAAACAAGAAGTGAATATGAACGAGGAATATATAAAATAGATTAACTATCTTGTAATACATAATACAGCATATGTTGTCTAATAAAATTCACACCTAGCTGATAACTCCAATACCGATACATTTACTTGCATTGGTTGAAGATCCTTTAATTTGTGTCTATGTATCGTTGAACAAATCTGTTTAATTAGTAGGGATTCCCTTACCGTGTATATATCTTTTGTAGATGAATTTGCGTTCGACTGTCCAAAGAAAATTAGTGTATATTGTTTCAACATGAATTGTTATTATAGAGTTTTTATTCATTTACTTTTAATATATTTTGATACAAAAATGAAATGAATAAAATGTATTCGCTTTACAATATAGGCTTCAATAATAAACACTCCTTTGCTCAATTGTTCGACTTGTCACTTCAGAGTTATCTCCGAATCTTAGAGATATTCATTTGTATTTCGTTGACTCTGTAAGAATTGTATTCGCTGTTTAAGACTGCAAAAAGGTAACACACAACTGAGTGAACATGTCAAATGTTAGTATAAGTTGTCATTTTGTCGAATAATCATAACGAAAAAAAAAAAANTTCGTGTATATTTTTTATTTAAGTTATATTGATTAACGATGTGATACATATCGATACTTGGTTTCATGTTTCACTTGTTTTCAATCCTACTGTGCGAAGTCATAAAGTACTGTTTATTGGAATAAAGCGGGGGTACACTATGATAACGTTGTAATCTGCCTAATTCTTCAGTACCGTTTTCAGTAGCGGGTGACGTAATAGCCAATATGGCGGCGGTCAATTTATCGATTCTGGGATTGTCTATATCCCTTATGAGCACATTTAAACAACTTACATGATATGTTGTGCTCGCAGAATAATGATATAAATAAAGTTTCAAACACGTCAACGGTTCATGAAAATGTGTTAGTTTTCGCCGCGTATTCAGAATTTGAAAATATGCTTATTCGTACATCGACTATTTCCAGAATCCGCGGTAAGATAGAATTGAACTGCCTAAACACGGTATGCGCTGATCATATTTTTAGTTCAAAGTTTTACTCGCATTGTCAGTCCCGTTATGTTTAATGTATTATTATCACATATGGCTATAAATTATTAATTAAAAGTTTAATATAAGCAGTGATCAATTTTCACGAAAATGACTTACTTTAGAAATTCAATGGAGCCTTTACACCAAACAAACCATACCATGAGTCAATTTCTTTCAGGTGTCATGAGTTGATATAATTTGCAAGCAAAACTTTTTATTATTGCATTGTTACTATAACAATATTTTATTAAAAAAAAAATAAAAAAATGTACACCAGGCGAATTTAACTGCGGTACTGGGGAGTGCATTGCAAGTGGTTTGGTGTGCGACGGATATCCCAACTGCGTCAGTATGACAGATGAATTCAACTGTCATATTTTAGGTTACATAAATCATCACACTTTATTGTAGATCCATACTTTATATAACGTTTTGGGTAAGACTTAATTTGAGATGCGCTCAATATTTGAGAAAGAAACAACAGCATATTTATATTTGGGGTTCAAACAAAACTCTGCATATTTACAATCACAACATATTTCAACATTAAAAATTTGAAAAAGCTTCCATTGCTACATAGAAGGTGTCAAATTTGTTTGTACCTACGAATCATAATATGTTCAGAAAAATTGTGGAGAACTGGATTTCATAAATGCAAATTAAACCGCAAAAAAAAGAATTTCAAATAATTTTATTGCATGTGAAGTACTAAACTGTTAGAAATTTAAAAGTTATATTATTAACTACAAATCTTTTAAGAATTTATTACATAGAAGATATGAAATTGTTTGCTTAACACAATGCTACTATTTAAGTTAGGCTTCTAAAAAAGCATATATTTGTACAGATCTTATGGTTAAGTCAAACGAACCGTTTTATTTAAACCATCAACTCGTTTTAAATGCAGCATGATGTCCTCTGAAGTTTTTTCCTCAAGTTGTAGAAGTCTTGTACTTTTTTTCAAAAGATATTTGTAATTAATAAACACTCAAATCTATATTGACAAACTTCTGTGACAATAAATCTTCAATCAGTTGTCACATCCCAACTTTTGACACAATTAGTTTATATTAATTGATTTTAACTTAACCATTTCGGGTCGAGGTTCTTGGGGAAATCTTGCGTGTATCTCTATTAAATTTAATCGGTTTAAACAAAACATGATTTGAATTAATCGTTTCCATCGTTTGTGTCGTGTTGTATGTATTGACTTGTATTGTGTAACTTGCCTTCAATGGAAGACTAGCGGATGTCTCTAGATGATGTGTCCGTAGTTTCATAGTCCTTATATCTATCATTTAGGTATCGAACAATGTAAGCTTAAATAGTGTTTAAACATGAAGCATTCTCGTTTAACTAAGTCGCCTCAAGGTTTTTAGCTAAGTTGTTTTGCGTCATGATGGAAAAACGAACAATACATGTCATATTTTGAGTAAATCTTAAAGAATATCCGTCGATGGGATGCTCTGCGAGCGTTGGAGATCTTGTATATTTCGATGCATGTGTCATTATATCGCTGTAGATCTTGTTCGCCAGCGATTTCCAGCTTCATT
Source organism: Dreissena rostriformis (assembly GCA_007657795.1). NCBI lineage: Eukaryota > Metazoa > Mollusca > Bivalvia > Myida > Dreissenidae > Dreissena > Dreissena rostriformis. The sequence goes on along the minus strand of VMBQ01011245.1, from coordinate 1,233 downwards.
TCGACGAATTTGCCATCACATCTTTCATACAGAAGCTTATATACTGTATGTGTACGCAGTCATCTTGCTTGCTCTGACCACAGCTGGACGCCAAAATGACCAGTCCGAACATGCAAAAGAGCGAGAGCGTTGTCCTGAGTGCTTAGTTTGCAATCTGTTTTGAAACAATAACGTTAAGCAGCGTTATAAGTTTGAACGCAACTTAAAAACACGTATTTATTTGGAAAAAAACAAATAAATGTTTCTAATATATTACTTGATTGTATTTTAATAAATATTAATGAATGTCATGACCTTATGATTCTCGTACATTTTATTATGAGTCCGCTTTGTATGACGTACTGTTCAAGTGGACATAATGTACAATTGAGCAATTACAGGATGTTACAATTGGTTTACACTATCACATTTGGTTTGGAAGAGAAATAAAGACAATTGTTGCTCATTTAAAGCCCCATTAACAGTCCAAATCAACGAATATTTCGTAAACTATTTCGTAAAATAAAGTTTACCCATAAACAAATCAGTGTTCCTTATTGCAATAGCCACAATATAAACGCTAGTTTTAGTCTGGTAATAAAGATTTAACAAGATATAAAATGCTCTTTTTTTGTAGACAATATATTCGGTAATTGTTCATGAACCATTCTAGTGTTCGTGTGTCGTATTTATATATTTCGTTGCGGGAAATTAAAATGGAATTTATTTTGCCTCAAACAATATAAGCGAGGATCTTGTATCTCGTTAAATCTATGTTACCAGATCACATCTTGCGTTGAAATATTGGCTTTTGCTATAATGAACACTGATTGTTTATGGGCTAGCTTTAGTTTACGAAATAGTTCACAAAATATTCGTTGATGTTGAGTGTTAATGGGGCTTTAAGCCTTATACAGACTTCATTTAGTGAAAAGTACTCGATGGTTGCAAAAACCATATTGACATTGTACAAGTCACTTCCTGTTTCTAACAGCAGCCTCTTAGAATTGCTTTAAATTATTTGATGATATATGCGATGGACGCACCTGTTGAAACGTGGACTGGAGCAGGAGAAGGCTACATCATTGTCCAGATTTGGGGCAATTCTGAACAATGTTAATGAACTGATGAGTGCTAATGACGAATTCGAAGTGGTTATGGTTGGGGCCGTTTGACTTGTCGTAGTAGACGCGGCTGGAGTCGTCTTTGTTTTAGTATCACAATCTACAAATACAATAGTTGTTCACGGAAAAG
>VMBQ01011244.1:0-18226 GCA_007657795.1 Dreissena rostriformis | reverse complement strand
GTGTTTGTGAAACACTATGTCCACTTTTGAGCGATTTTGACCCATAAATTTGACCTTTAACCTTGAAGGATGACCTTGACCTTTCACCACTCAAAATGTGCAGATCCATGAGATACACATGCATGCCAAATATCAAGTTGCTATCTTCAATATTGCAAAAGTTATGGCCAACGTTAAAGTTTTCGGACGGACAGACTGACAGTTCAACTGCTATATGCCACCCTACCGGGGGCATACAAAGCTTTCCTACTGAAGCTATGACGAAGATGATGCTTTTCAAACATCAAATACAAACATCAACTACAACTGATTGATGTTAATGTCAAATAAGAATTATGGAATATACTGCCACCAAATACAGTAACCGCTAAAAAACAATGCCAATAAATACTCTGGATAAATAACCACCATAAAGAATGAATATTTAAAACAATATTACATATCATTTATAAAAAACAATACCTTGAAGTAAACTGTGGTAATTTAAGATAACATTTGGCTATCTTGGTAAAAATCTAGAATAAATATATTGACCTCGCTCTGTGAAAAGGGGTTTNCTTGAAGTAAACTGTGGTAATTTAAGATAACATTTGGCTATCTTGGCGAAAATCTAGAATAAATATATTGACCTCTCTCTGTGAAAAGGGGTTTCAATGCATATGCGTAAAGTGTCATCCCAGATTAGCCTGTGCAGTCCCACAGGCTAATCAGGGACGACACTTTCTTCCTTAACTGTATTTTTGCTAAGAGAAAACTTCATGGAAACAAAAAACACAATAACAACAGAAAGTGTCGTCCCTGATAATGTCATTAGCCTGTGCGAACTGCAAAGGCTTATCTGGGACAACACTTTACGCATTAAACCCCCTTTTCTAAGAGCAAGTCTCATATGAACACAAGAGCTATGATGGCCCTTAAGCGCTTAACTGAGTTTAAGTGGTACAACATTTGTCAAAGATTTGACCTTGTAATCTGATTTTGACTTAATGTTACCTAGGTTTAAACTTGGCATAGATATATTTAGACTATATTCAGAGTGTTTATGAGGTTTTTCTAAGATTTAACCTGATGACTTAGTTTCGACCCCCACATGATCCAGATTCAAACGTGACCTTAGTACTGGGGTAAATATTGTCAAGATAAACATTCTGGCAAAAATTCATAAAGATTGAGTCATAAATGTGGCCTCTAGAGTGGCACCAAGGTTTGACCTGTTGACCTAGTTTCCAATCTAGTGGCACCAAGGTTTGACCTGTTGACCTAGTTTCCAATCTAGAGTGGCACCAAGGTTTGACCTGTTGACCTAGTTTTGGATCCCTCTTGACCCACATTCAAATTTTGCCTTAATATTGTCAGATAAACATATTGACCAGGTCTTATCCCTATTGAGTCATAAATGTGGCTTCTGGGGAGGTAACAAGGTGTTTCTAAAATTTAACAATCTGACCTACGGTAGTTTTTGACCCTACTTGATCTATTTATTTTTTAAGATTGTACCTGATGACCAAGTTTTGACCNAAAAGCATAGTACGATAAATTATTTTACTTCATTTGGTTATGAATCGGGTCTTCTGCGTTTGGTCTATTATTTGTTTGTTAAATTTAAAATGCACTTCACTGCGATATATTATACGCAGTGCAAAGCCTTTTTAAGTACGTCATATCACTAATCTTCTGACCGCACTGGTTTTATAATATACAATGAGATTCGCAGCTTTTGAAAGGCTTTTGAGTTAGACGTAATATCAAATAATACAATTGAGCNGGCAAATATTCATAAAGATTGAGTCATAAATGTGGCCTCTAGAGTGGCACCAAGGTTTGACCTGTTGACCTAGTTTTCAATCCCACTTGACCCACATTCAAATTTTGCCTCAATATTGTCAAGATAAACATTATGACCAGGTCTCATCCGTATTGAGTCATAAATGTGGCTTCTGGGGAGGTAACAAGGTGTTTCTAATATTTAACAATTTGACCTACCGTAGTTTTTGACCCTACTTGACCTAAAAAAAAATAAAGATTGAACCTGATGACCATGTTTCCACCCCACTTGATCCAAATAAAAACTACCTTAGTACTGGGGTATAAATAAAAAAAACACACAAATAAAACAAGATTCACCAAAATTGAGTCATAAACATGGCTTCTGTGTGATTACAAAGTTTTCATTAGATTTGACCTAATCACCAATTTTTTGCCCCACTCAACCCAGATCCAAGCTTTGCCTTGATATGATATAAATAAGAATCTGACCCCATTTTATCAAGATTGAGCAAAAAATATGGCCTCTACAATGGAAAAATGATCTTAAAGTTGACAACACACATCACCAATCATATAAAGACCACAATCACTCACATTGAGCACATTGTGCTCAGGTGAGCTAAAACCAATCTCACATATCATACACAAATCTCTAGCTCCGCTATCATAAAGTATACTGTGGCAATTTAGACTGCATCTGGCGCGTGATGATGACAAAAGTTCCGTAGCAGGCGACCGTGACGTGGAAAATGAGTCCGAAGATGCTTCGATGCTCGTATAGGTAGAGCTGACACACACAGATGCTTCCTAACGTTGCGCAGGCTAGGGCCTTGCGTCTCTTGTGGGGGTAGCATATAAGATATGACTGCAATGAAGATGTAGTTTTATTTTATTCTCGTGTTTCCTGTTACTTTGGTTTGGATGTTTCAGTTTAGTTTAAACATATTTATTTTAGCTTGATTGCATCGAAAGTCTAAGGCTTTTTCAGACACTCTCGAGTTCTATCCCTGGGTAGAACCAGCACTTGGTGTTTCGGGAAGATAAAAAAAAACGAACCCATGACCTCTCTGTTGCTAGGCGGACAACATATCCAGTACGCCATGGAGACCTTGGATTTGTTATGCGTGTAGCATATTAGATAAGACAGCAATAAAGACGTGGTATAATTTCATTCTGGTGTTTTTAGCTTAATTAATTTTTTATTGGGTGAGTGTTGATCCCAATTTAGAGCATTAAAAGTACAAACTTGAGAAATACTGGTACACTTCATACTTTCAAGACAATCTATACATATGTAATGTTTAACTAGGATTTAAATTTCTTTTATCCCTAATGAAAAATATGACATTTCTGCAGTGAAATAACAGCAGTGAAAAGAACAAAATTTTCGGAATTCCTTTTTCTATTTTTAGATTATCATATTAAGATGTACTTCCCTTGTTTATATCCTTGTTTATATTTTTTCTATGATCACTAGTGAAATAAAATCGATTATCCACCGAATCCAACAAATTTTCTTTTAATTTTATGCTTTTTTTACNGCGTCTCATCTGGATCCAAACTGTTTGCAAAAACCTTCAAAATCCGGTTCCAGCACTCAAAGGGTTATGGATTTCCATTATTTCTACCTGGCCGATGTGAGCATGGGTGTCGTTGATGATGTGGACCGCTCTCGTGAAGTTTAACAGGGCACAGAAGCAGCTCAATGAAAGGGAGACAATCCCCACAAAGTGCAAAGGGAGGTAGCGCATGAACGGCGAGGCTGAAAGAGACACGGACTCACATATTACCTGAAATACTACACATTCACATACTGTCAAAAAGTACATGTAGACAATAACAATATTTACTATGTTTAAACAACATTCCTGTTAAGCAAATGTTTGTATTGTTTAGAAAATGTGTTGAAAAGTGTTGATTTGTCAAGATAAATTATGTTTTACTGCCACCTGATCAAAAACTTGTTTCCCCACAAACTATAATTTAAAGTCAACAGATTATTAAAATTAAAATGAATGTTATATCATAGATTGATACAAGAAGTAGGCTACATTTTCACTATTTTACATCATGTTGAAAGCTTTTTAATTCAAATTTATCATTTTCACGATAAAATTTCATGATTTTGTGATTTTAGTGGGAGACATATTTAATAAGCTGCTTTTTCACTTTACTTTTTAGCAACACTCAATCTGTATGGCAAATTACAGCAAAATAATGACATGCATGTTCTTAAAGTGTTGTCTGGGTTTATTTGCATTATAGCAACAGTATTTTTTTTATTTCAGTCAGACGCTGCATATGAGAACATTGCATCGTTGTTTTGTTCCCGAGTATCTATTAAATATGCAGGCAGCACGAAATGCCATTACAATATCTTAGTATGATAAATCCAACAAAAACACATATTTTTCTTCCTTTTTTTTTATCAACGTTTCGGCTTACGCCTTCGTCAGGATAACACAAATAATAACAGAAAACGGATGTAACGTCATTGACATAATGTACATTAAATTGCGGGAAAATGTATGTCAATAAAATGAATGTCAATAAAATGAAGCTTAACTTTCGGATTCAAGAATACACAATTTCCTATAAAATTTTATATATATATATTTTTTTTTTATTACAATATCTTATCATTTAAGTTGTTCATAAGCGGAAGGTTGAGCAAAATCTACCAAGGGTTAATTTCAGGATGTATGTACGGACAGACAAAGAAGTGCAATGCTAAATGCCCGCCAAAGCAGTACTACTTTGTGTGTGTGCGAAACAGGAAATACCGGTAACTTGTCGGCTCAGGTACTACTTTAAAGTTTCCCGGGTACTCTCAAGTTTACTACAATGTACCCTGGGTACGGAAAATACAATTAAAGGCACCAGGCCATACTCCAAGGTACTTTTTAGTATATTTTCCGTACTCCAGGTACTTTGTAGAATACTTAACCCTTTGAGCGCTGGAACTGAATTTTAAAGGCCTTTGCAAACAGTTTGGATCCAGATGAGACGCCACAGAACGTGGCGTCTCATCAAGATCCAAACTGTTTGCTATTCTGATAGTATTTTTTGAAAAAAAAATCAAAGAAAATGCTAATTTTAGAAATTTAGCAGACAACCTTTTAGCAGACGACAAATTTCTCAGTATGCAAAGGGTTAAGAGTGCCAAGGGTACTTTTAAGTAGTACCTGAGCCTACAATGACCAAGTGAGCGTTACTAACCTGCAGTTGCCTTGACCTTTGCATCATTTGACCTCTGCCCATAGCCTGGTCTTAGCTCTTCATCACACAGAACGTATGGAGGTCGCAGACGCAATTCCTCACTGAGATCCTGTAGATTCACTTTTGTACTTAACGACCGAGGGTTGTTATATCTGTGCTTGAGTCGCTGCAGAGGAATATCTGGAAAAACCAACAAATTTTCTTCTTATGCGATGTTTTTTCAATATTTTACAAAAGTAAAAAAGGGGTTGAACTACGTCAATATTTTAATCTTTTAAACAGTCACTTATCATATTAAAATCACCGATATTTTCTTATAAACCACAGAAAAGCATTAAATAAAGAGAGTTATTGGATTATATTTCATATTTCGTGCTCATTTTCATAGTTAAATTTCAGATTGCAAAAATAAAATGTTGACGTAAAAATAGTATAAAAATTCATAGCCACACCTTGCGGTTGGTTGTCTGTGGGTTTGCAGTAAATTGGATTAATTAGGTAGCGATGTGCTTTTGCTTAAGTGAGGTTAGTTGGAAATGACTTACAAAATGGCGTTGTTTTTATGATTTTCGTTAAGTAGCATGTATTTTACCCGGAAAGCCACTTTATATTTATATTTCTTTTAAATAAATATGTCCTTTCGGCTCTACAGTGTTTTTGCTTCCCTCTGGTTTTTGTTTTAAGATTGTAGATATCGTAATAAAAAAAATTATTGAAGGAAAACCGTCTACAAATTTGTTGTTTAATTACTTGAAATTCGAGACATTGGATGAACTAATATCATTTTCTTGTATAATACGCAGTCAGCTTCTGTATTAGCATGCCCCTTGATGATTGGTCGACTTAATAACTGATTGATAGTTATCTTCGTGTCAACTGGTTAAGCAAATGTAAGTTTACCAAAGTCAATAAGCGAGTACGGTCTCTGAACAGCCAGGACTTTCTGCTTGTCAAAAAACACAAGGAACTCCTTCTGCAGGTCTGAGAGGAAGGAGAAGGCCAGCACCTGCGGGTAGGTCACGTCACACAGTACAAACAGGGTCAGATCCAACGCTGTTATGAAACTGAAAGAAAATCAGTGATTTCAATAGCTTTAAACCCTTTGAGCGCTGGAACCGGATTTTGAAGGCCTTTGCAAACAGTTTGGATCCAGATGAGACGCCACAGAACGTGGCGTCTCATCAGGATCCAAACTGTTTGCTATTCTGATAGTATTTTTTTTTAAATGGAAGAAAATGCTAATTTTAGAAATTTAGCAGACAACATTTTAGCAGACGACAAATTTCCCAGCATGCAAAGGGTTAAACACCAGGAGTCAAATGACAAAGTACTTCAAATGTTCGGTGCTCAAATGAAATTTTTAGGATATTGAAGTCAAGATATTTTGTTTCTGAATTTGTTGATTGCTGTAGAAATGTTGTGTTATATAAAGTACATTTTTGGGTTAGTTTCATAGGCACATTTGCATCAAAAGAATGCTAGGCAGATATTATCGAGAAGTCAAAAGTCAATGTTATTGCAAAATGCTTGCATCAAAAAGCAGGATTCTGCTTTAATTAAAATCCTTGGAATTGAAACTTCCTGCTTTTTGATGCCATCATTTTGCAATAACTTATACTTATTTTACAAATGCACTGATTTTTCTTTTTCATGATATTAAAATGTTCAAATTTCTCCCCCCCCCCGCGCCCACACACACAGAGCAAAAAGTACATTTATTCCTAAAATTTAAAGAATTAAATTGGGAATAGGAATTTAAGTTTATTTCAATAAAACGCATATATTTTTCAATAAGTATACAGTACTTATTTGAATTTATTAGACATTCATAATATTAATTCAATAAGATACTGAAATTCATCCTGAAAAGGTATTTGAAGTAAAGATCCCCTTTGATGGACCCTGGCCCCATTCAATCTGGAAATGCCTGATGTCTTTTTTTTTTCAATATATTAAATTTCTGTATGCGAATTATCAATATCGAAGCTAACTAACTCTCAGCATTTGTTTTGGTGGGGATGGATAAACTTTAATTGCTCCATAACGACTGAGTATTGCAAGCATATACCAACAATNAAAGGTATTTGAAGTAAAGATCCCCTTTGATGGACCCTGGCCCCATTCAATCTGGAAATGCCTTATGTCTTTTTTTTTTCAATATATTAAATTGCGAATTATCAATATCGAAGCTAACTAACTCTCAGCATTTGTTTTGGCGGGGATGGATAAACTTTAATTGCTCCATAACGACTGAGTATTGCAAGCATACACCAACAATCTGTACGATATGACATAATATACAGTGATTACTTAGTATATAATGGTAACAATATTATGAGACATACTGCACATGACAAACTACAATAATATTTGCAAAATATATTGGAAAGTAATACTTCTTACTGTACAACATAGGAGCCACAGTAAAGGCTGCATCTGTCAGGGAAGCGGGCAGATATTCTAGAGAGTAACTTCATTTTTCTTTGGGCTTCCTCCAGACCTGGATGCAAGGACACCAGGGGACTGTCAGAGTTGGCCACCAGAGCCAGGCCATCTGTGCTGCGACTCACAATTGCAAAATGAATCATCTGCAAGCGGTTTACTGTTGTTTATCGTCTGAAATGATTGTATAATATATCATGAAGAGTCCAACAAACTTAGAATTTTGCTACTTGTATTTGCTAGATACAATCACAGCAATTAATGACATTTAATCAATGAAAGCTTCAATGACCCAAAAATTAACTACACAGTGAGAATCTTCTCATAGATTCCAATTAATCCATTGACATTTTTTGGTTACGCAGGGATGGATATTAGTGGTTGCCCGTGAGCCCGGGGAGAGTAGATTTTGGCCTTGGCAACTCCATTTCAAATGTTAGTAGTCCGGCCAGGCAACTAGATTTTTTAAGCTTAAATCAATTCAGCACAATGAAATATTTAAATACAAATTTGCAACTGTGGATCATAATTACTTAAATAATATTAATGTATTTAGGCTCAGAAATGATTCAAAACAGACTCATAATCAGACATTATACACAGAAAGTGTGTCATGTTAACAATGTTGTTGTTTAATTATCTCTTATTTTATTTAAAGAAAGTATTACATACATTTAACATGTACATGGTACTGGGCTCGTTAGTCTTTAGCTGGGCAACCAAAATATTAAAGATGGACAGTTAGTTTCCATTCCTGTTATGCACTAAGAAAGTTTTGCATTAGAGAATAACAATTCACCTAAGCTTTCAAGGAGGTTAACTCCTTGCAGCAAACAAAATCAGATTTTGAAGTCATGATTGTCTTGATACCCATGAGTTGTTGCTTTTATATATATTTATCTTGAAAATATAAAGCCCCCAGTATTTGGGATTTTTGTGTGCATTTTATGCTTGATCATCACTTGCCTGCAAATTAATCTGTGAACAATTTCCCCTTTTTAAGCCCTTCAGCTTTGAGAAAGACTAAGAGTTTTTGGACCATAGAAAATCTTTACAATTTCAAAATTCATGAGTATTTTTTTTTCAATATCAATAGGCAAGTCTCAACAGCGCCATAAACAAAAGCATTGCATAAATGATAGCGTCAACTTCTTGTTTCGGACACGTATTTCCTCAAAATAAACGGATTTGTCCGAAGTAACCGGATGTCCGAACTTCACTGATTGAAGCCGCATACATAAGTTGAGTAAATACATTTATTTATAATAGATTCATTTCGAAATAATAAGTGGCCATTTCGTGGAGAAATACCTCAACGTAATAAACCTTTCATATGCTTTTATATTCAAGCTTGTGTGACAGGTCCGTCTTCCATGTTGTTGTTGTTGTTTAAATCTACATCGTTGTCGTCTAACCTATATTTGTAGTTTACGACTCATCTTGACGCTTCAGTCTCATTCAGAATCTGAATGGTAAGTTGAAATGTTCNGTTGTCGTCTATCCTATATTTGTAGTTTACGACTCATCTTGACGCTTTAGTCTCATTCAGAATCTGAATGGTAAGTTGAAATGTTCAAGCGATGGGAGTGCGCCTGAAGTTGATATGAGCAATTCTCACACTTATGAGCACGGCAATTCTCACACTTTTGCCGATTTTGTAGCCTTAAAACTCTATGTACGCTTTTTAAATACATTCAAAAATATATCAGGTTCGTGTGAAAAAAGCGCCAATAGTTCAATAGTTTAAATCGTTTGCGCGTTGATACTATGGAACCGCTTATCAATCTAACATCGATGAATATAAATTCTGGATTTCGATAATGTGGGTATAATCAAACCGCTTACTTTGTAATAAGCATAATATAATGTATAAGTCACATGACGTAGATAATACCATTAAATAAATCTGCATACAAACACTATTATAATTCTGAAAACGTAATCTGATCTTATCTTGTTTTTCTTTCTATGACCACACTGTAAACGAACATTGTGAGGAACTATACCAAACAAGTTCTCGCTTTTGAAATACATTCGGAAATATATCGGGTTCGCACGAAAAAAAAAGCGTAAATTGTTTACGCGCCGATAATCATGTGGAATCGCTTAACAATCTAATACCAAGAAGTCACGCACAACTGGCAGGTGAATTATACGCTCATTAAATATACGCTCCGAAAACAATGAACATCGATGTATGACCATACCCTTAAGCAAATAAATACATAACAGCACCAGGTGAACACCAATAACTCACACTTTTGCACCTGGACTATCGATCGAGTTGACCTGCACCACACGCACCACAAAAAAATGGCCGCGAGATTCTTACTTTTACACTGTTGATAATATCTTCAATGAAGATATTCGGCGATATGATATAGTATGTCAATAATAGATTATAATTTGTTTTCAACAATTCCACGATAAACAAGACTATTGCCAAGCAATGATGTCCCCAACCGGCTCCACCATTGTCAGATTTTTTTTTATATATATTTGTTGCCATAGCAACCAAATTTTTTTGACGTAGGAACAAAATGAAATGACGGGCATAATGTCCCTATTGTTATCTATCCATGTTTCAAGTTTCACGAACAAATATGAAGAACTTGTAAAGTTATCGCAATATCCAGAAAAGTGTGACGGACTGACAAACAAACTGACTAACTGACCGACTGACTGACTGACTGACACACACACAGAGCGCAAACTATAAGTCCCTTCCGGTGAAACCGGTAGGGGACAATACAAATTTTGATTAATTTAACAAGAATTATTCCACAATAAAGACCAATTTATCAAGCATGAGCGCGATGATTCTCGATACTTTTAATAATCGAATCAAATAACAATGTCCGACAAACAACTAAAACAGGTCTGTTCGAAGAACGCGCGCATAAATGATCTAATTGATCTCTTTATCTTTCACCCACACCTGTTGCATAGTGTTACTATATACAGACTTTAGCTAGCTGCACGCTTGAATAACCTGACTTTTATATTGTACAGTAAGCTGATAAGCCAGTCTCACTTGAGCCACTAACGTAGTAACATCATTAAGTAGTATAGCGCAAATAAGTGTTAGTTATTACTATGATTATTCACACGAGTGAAATAACACATTGAACACAAGTTCAATAAGAAATACACATAACATCAACAAATGAAACAACACCCAAACACAATCAACGCCTTTTATATTTTTATATATATATATTTCTTGTTGAATTTAACAAATAAGGTAAATAAGCAACATATACATTAGATTTGGTATGATTTTTTTTTATCGCCCCTTGTATTTTTGCAATATATTTATTTTACTTTAATGAAATTATTTGAAAGAATTACATCATTTTATAAGAGTTCTTAGTATTTACTCACTATTTATATTTGGGTTTGTAAAATAGCTCTAAGAATTGGGAAAATATAGCTTAATTTTGAATTGGACGGGGAGATATTATGAAAATTGAAAACAGTAGAAAAAGCCTGTTAATTTAGTATGTTTGTATTATTCAACATTGTGTAATGTGTTTTAGAATATTAATTGTAAATCCTCACTCAAAATCAGCTAAGACTGGGCTTGATCGGCTTGTTGAACTTTTATGCACAGTTTTGAGTCATCTTATAACATCAAAAATGAAAATTCAAAAACTGTGCTTATTCCGATCATTTCATTCTTGATCATTGTAGATTGACAAACATTCTGAAGACATACTGTGTCCAAGTTAAAAAATGTTCAAATTGTATGTACGATATCTGAGATCAGGAGGTGAAAACGAAGGAAGTGGAGGAGTATGTGGCAGCCTCTGGAGATAGGAGTGTGAAGAAAACATATGGAAGGGGGTAAACTGCTGGGTTGCTAAACAATGTGTATAAACATGGCTTGTTTTATAACTGTTATTCGGTCAATGAAGAGGTGTGATGGATTATATACTAGTTTGCAGTAGTTTCAACTCGGTATGGTTGCCGTGGTATACAGTAAATATGCCTTTCCCCTCTTGCAACCCGAAAACATTTTTTAATTCATTTCTTCCATAACTAAATATTATGATTTCTTCATCTGTGATCAGATTTAAACCACTTTATACAAAGCCTATTTAATTAAGATCATTTTATTTTATATAATGAATAATGACCAATACAATTAGTGCTTTGTAAGAACTTTGCAAGAGTGTAGGGAATTATTGACAGAAAAACAACAAATAAAAAAATAAAAAAATGGCACATTACAATTCAATTCTGTCTGTAAAAATTCATACCAAATCTAATGCATATGTTTCTTATTTACCTTATTTGTTAAATACCAAAAGAAGTTTAGCGTGTTAGTCTCAACGTGTACATTTCATTTGTGAACAGAATAAAACCAGTTCCTGTATAACATTTTTGGTCTTCAAATTAAGAATAGTAATACATTTGAAAATATTTATATAATGAGAAAACATCGTCCTGTATTTTGTGTCTTAAACTTAATTTTTGACCCCGATTTCTCTACTTTTCTTTACGATAAACCTCTTAAGCATCTTAATTAAAAACATTTTTGGAAAACGATATTTAAATAATGTAACAATTCACGATTTCAATTACTGTGTGTATCTGATACAACCTTAGTAATGCACATTTTATTTAACCCTTTGAGTGCTGGAACCGGATTTTGAAGGCCTTTGCAAACAGTTTGGATCCAGATGAGACGCCACAGAACGTGGCGTCTCATCAGGATCCAAACTGTTTGCTATTCTGATAGTATTCTTTGAAAAAAATCGAAGAAAATGATAATTTTAAAAATTCAGCAGACGACATTTTAGCAGACAACAAATTTCCCAGCATGCAATGGGTTAAAATGAAAACCGTGAGCCATGAGGTCAGGTTTGATCCCCGCTCTGCGAGCGTTCTCAAGATCCATTCAGTCACCAAGAACTGGTTCTACCCAGGAAACTGACTCTAGAGAATCTCAATCAGCCCTAGGCTTTCGATGCAATCTAGGTGAAATAAATAGTTTTAAACTTAACTAAAATAGCTTAATTTTATCTTCTTATAACATACTCAAGACTTAAAAATGGTAGAGTTATCGGGGCAAGATGTTTAACAGATGTCCCGCTCAAGTATACCATGTCTATGCAGAGGACTACACACAACACATGAGTCCCGGTATGCAAAAATGGGAATTATGCCATATGCGGTCAGCGTAAATCCAGACTAGCCTGCGCAATCGTGCAATATGGTCAGAGACTAACCTGTCCACAAGGTTTCGTGGTCTCATTAGCGGACAGGGTAGCTCCTGACCAGACTGCGGGACTGCGCAGGCTGGTTTGGAGTTAGTCTGGTCGCATATGGCATAAGATCTAATTTTTTACAGGATGCGGCTCGAATGATTTAACATTATGTCATAATGATCTGTATGCTATACCATTAAGGTAAGTGTACAGTGTATACCCGGTATAAACATTCCAACAAATTGATTCAGACAGTGTTTGTAGGTTTTGCATAGTTTCATGACATTCAAATTATATAAATAAATATATACATCTTAGAATGAAAGAAATGATAGAAGACAATTACTTGCGGATATGTGTTATTATTATTTCTGTATTTCAATTAATAACTACAGTGTCGTAAATACTAGTATAAATGAACATGTGTTATTAACTGTATACATGTATTTAAGACGAATACATAAAAATGTCACACAAAAAAAATAAAACTGAAGANTTAACCCTTTGAGCGCTGGAACCGGATTTTGAAGGCCTTTGCAAACAGTTTGGATCCAGATGAGACGCCACAGAACGTGGCGTCTCATCAGGATCCAAACTGTTTGCTATTCTGATAGTATTCTTTGAAAAAAATCGAAGAAAATGATAATTTTAAAAATTCAGCAGACGACATTTTAGCAGACAACAAATTTCCCAGCATGCAATGGGTTAAAATGAAAACAGTGAGCCATGAGGTCAGGTTTGATCCCCGCTCTGCGAGCGTTCTCAAGATCCATTCAGTCACCAAGAACTGGTTCTACCCAGGAAACTGACTCTAGAGAATCTCAATCAGCCCTAGGCTTTCGATGCAATCTAGGTGAAATAAATAGTTTTAAACTTAACTAAAATAGCTTAATTTTATCTTCTTATAACATACTCAAGACTTAAAAATGGTAGAGTTATCGGGGCAAGATGTTTAACAGATGTCCCGCTCAAGTATACCATGTCTATGCAGAGGACTACACACAACACATGAGTCCCGGTATGCAAAAATGGGAATTATGCCATATGCGGTCAGCGTAAATCCAGACTAGCCTGCGCAATCGTGCAATATGGTCAGAGACTAACCTGTCCACAAGGTTTCGTGGTCTCATTAGCGGACAGGGTAGCTCCTGACCAGACTGCGGGACTGCGCAGGCTGGTCTGGAGTTAGTCTGGACGCATATGGCATAAGATCTATTTTTTACAGGATGCGGCTCGAAAGATTTAACAATATGCCATAATGATCTGTGTGCTACACCATTAAGGTAAGTGTACAGTGTATACCCGGTATTAATATTCAAACAAATTGATTTAGACAATGTTTGTAGGTTTTGCATAGTTTAATGACTTTCAAATTATATAAATAAATATATACAAAGAAAGAAAATTATATAAATAAATATATACAATGAAAGAAATGATAGAAGACAATTTCTTGCGGATATGTGTTATTATTATTTCTGTATTTCAATTAATAACTACAGTGTCGTAATTACTAGCATAAATGAACATGTGTTATTAACTGTATACATGTATTTAAGACGAATACATAAAAATGTGACACTCACAAAATAAAACTGAAGAATGATATGAATTAACAGCATCTTATCACGTTTACATGTGATTTTATTTGGTTAAAAGATATTTACCGAATTACGCATATAAACACTATTCTCTCTATAAACAAGAGATGTGTTTTTCAGAAACACAAATTACCCTTCTGCGCCGCTTTGAAGCCATATATTTGACCTTTGACCTTAAAGGATGACCTTGACCTTCCACCACTCAAAATGTGCAGCTCCATGTGATGCACATGCATACCAAATATCAAGTTGCTATCTTCAATGTTTCAAAAGTTATGACCAATGTTAAAGTTTTCGGACGGACGGACGGACGGACAGACTGACTGACGGACAGTTCAAAAACTATATGCCACCCTTCGAGGCATAAAAACAATGAAGAGCATTGAAAACTGTGTTGTTGTTTTATATTTGACACCGACTTAAAAGGCAAAAACTTTTTTTTAACACAAAATGACACTTTATAATTAAATGTAAGTATATCTGTGTAAGAATGTGAAGCTCATCTTGTTTTCAAATGATATGGAAGTGCCACTATATGAAACATACATACGTTATACAAATAAACAAACGACATAGTTAAAAAATGGAACAGAAATATAAATGGCAGCAAAGGCAAACTTAAACTGTCCTTTGCCTTGGGGCTATTAATCCAAATGAATCATGCATCCAGGAATCCTTCGTCTTGGGAGATGTTTCCTGGATTTTCCTCATCCTTATTACCATGGTTACCAGCGTCAGAAAGGTCAAGTTCTTGACTTCCAACAGAGTCTTCACCGTCCGTTGCATTCTGTGAACAATTATTTAAATGCGAGAGCACTTCACTGACCTGAAATTTGAAAACGTGTAAACCTACATTGATTTATTTTACAAAGATTGCATCGAAAAAACAGAAACTTGATTTTTGAGTCTGAAATAGGTTGACACTATATGTATGTTACACCAATTTCATCAATGTTTGTGAGTTTGTTAGGTTTTTGTGTCTTGTCATGTGCATTTGTTTTATGTCTCACTCATCGGCATTTGTTTAATTGTCATATATAAAGTACCGCATTGTATAATAAAGTTTCTCTCCTTCTGTTAAGTTTCACTTAATGTGTATTTTGCACAAGTTCGTGNTTTGCAAAGGCCTTCAAAATCCGGTTCCAGCGCTCAAAGGGTTAATTGTCATATATAAAGTACCGCATTGTATAATAAAGTTTATCTCCTGCTGATGCAGCTTAAGTTTCACTTAATGTGTATTTTGCACAAATTCGTGTTTATGTTAGCTCATATAATTTGATAAATAAATGAAAAAACATTAGACTATGCAAGTACTTGGACCACGTTAGAGTTTTTTTTCTGTTATCGGCTCCACCTGTATTTTACATAGTCACTTTCCATTTACATCCGAAAGGAGGAAAAGCCAGTGTTTTCAGGTCATGATATCGTTATAGAAATGTAACAGCCCAATATACCCAGTCATAGAATGCGGCGGCTGCCAGGCTGGCGGACACGATGTAGGGTTTGGGGACGGCATCATGAAACTTCTGCGCCCTCTTCACCGTGCTCTTGTCCGGGGCGGGAGCCTCATCAAAGTCTTTGATGCGGTACTTGATACTCTCCTTGCCCTGGCGGCGCAACAGCGTCTGGATGTTACCCCATATCTGACATACCAATGCAATGCATGCGTTTAAGGTGCGTTTCATTTTAAACAACAGAAAGTTATGAAAACAGTCCTATTTTTGAAAAGGCGCCTGTCCATATTTTGACAGNCAACAGAAAGTTATGAAAACACTCCTATTTTTGAAAAGGCGCCTGTCCATATTTTGACAGTAAACATCTCATTTAGATTCGCAATTTAAACCTTCTTCTTAAAGATTCACAACTGATAAAAAAAAACTGTCTCACATAGGCAGTCCGAACATCTTTAACGAATACTTTATGGTTTGCTCAAAAAGGCCGTATGTGGTGTTCAATAATGAAATGTTGGTATATAAATAAAATACTTAATCAGGGATCGACCGATCTTTGGAAAGAAACCTACAGCAACGGAAATGGGGCCTTTATTTTTCCCACAATAGAATGANTCCGAACATCTTTAACGAATTCTTTCTGTTTTGCTCAAAAAGACAGTATGTGGTGTTAAATAATGAAATGTTGGTATACATGTATAAATAAAATACTTTATTAGGGATCGACCGATCTTTGGAAAGAAACCTACAGCAACGGAAATGGGGCCTTTATTTTTCCCACAATAGGACATTGTAATCGTTATTGATGTGTTAGTCACCTTCAAGTGTTGTTTTTTCTCCCCCAGCAATAGATACGTGGCTATCATCGTATAGTGGACGTCCTCAGGTGGGCTCGCAAAGTTCGCTATCTCAGATATAGTCTTTTGCTCGAGATTAAGGACGCTATGGCACGTGATTTCGATATCCTGAAGCTTGGCCAGTAAGGCCTTCGCGTTATCAATGTTGTGACGTAACGCGAACCGGAACGTTGACATTTGTGCGTCATCCACCGCTTTAGCTAACGTATCTTCGTGACGTCGCATGCGTCCGTCGCGTAAACCTGGCCATGAATTATAATGCATTTGCATAGAATTGTTTGTAAAACAATCGCAATTTATAGTGCAATGATTATATGCTTATATTCTACATTTTACTTTTGCATTGGTCCGGTAAAACATTAAGCAAATCTCATTCTGCGTAACCTCGATGTTTAAAGACATTGATTGAAAGAAAGAGTGTTAAAATTGAACTGATTATAATACATTCTTTTTTTCATACATTTTTATTCAATGTTGTTGAATTTAAAAACACTACGTTTTCAGTAATATGTCTACGTTCTTAATTTTGATGAAGTGTAAGCATATTTGACAATACGTTGAGAAAAGGTTTCGGTATAACAACCCTTAGCATGCAAGTACATCACTATTTTAGCGACCTTTTTTGAGTTTCAAGTATCTAAGTCTGCGAGTGCCCCTCATGTGGTCGTCATCCGGCTCCAGCTTGACGCTNTTCAGTAATATGTCTACGTTCTTAATTTTAATGAAGTGTAAGCCTAATTGACAATACGTTGAGAAAAGGTTTCGGTATAACAACCCTTAGTATGCAAGTACATCACTATTTCAGCGACCAGTATACCTTTTTTGAGTTTCAAGTATCTTAGTCTGCGAGTGCCCCTCATGTGGTCGTCATCCGGCTCCAGCTTAACGCTTGAGAATTTGGCGAGAGCGCTCTCAAGCACCGTCACGTTCCTTCCCGCAGCAGCCTCCCGGAGGCTCCAGCGCGCCTTCCGCTGAAACACGTTCTGGAACAAGAAATGAAGTAGCAGGCGTATTTGTGTGANTCGAGGACAATTTAAAAGGCCGATTAATTTTGGCACCTGTCAGGTCGTATATTTGATATGAAGTTAATTAAAAAAAACTGTATTAATACCATCACCATTTTAGCATATTACAAACATAAAACTTAGTGCAGCGATGGCCATATGGTAAAAATCCGGATGCACTCGAAACAAATCTAATACATACATTCTGCCATGATACATACCTAACGATTTGTTTTTTTTAAATAATTAAAACAATTAATTTATTTTGAACAATTAAACAACCAGATGCAATTCTGATCCAATCCGCAAAAGAAGGAAACCCATAAGTATTACCTCCCTGCTCCTCCCGTCGTCCTCGCTAGTGAATAGGTAGTTGATGACGTTCTCGAAATCGCCATGCTCGTTTACCTTCAGCACGCGCAACGCGAACTGCCCGGGACGTGGCAGCGTGACGGCCAGGTCCACCTCGTTCTTTTGTTCCGTCATTCGGCAGTGGTGCGCTAGCGACGCCGCACTGTACTCCGAGTGCTCCAAGGCATATCTGATAACGAGTCGGCGTGGGAAGTATAGAAAACTTAAATCGTTATACGACTCAATTCGGCTTATGTGCGACAATTGATGTCTTCGGGTTTTAATGCAGCATACAATAAAATATGTATATGAATTGCTATG
>VMBQ01011243.1:0-23931 GCA_007657795.1 Dreissena rostriformis | reverse complement strand
AGCAGATTGACTTACGATTTTTTTCTGTTCAATCACAATCATAGTTTCATTTGTGGTCAAATAATATTGTTTAACATGTTATTTTTATTTATTTTATTACCATACGTTCCTGTTATAAACACGTATCAAAATAACTTAAAAAAAAAAAGGTTAAATGCGTCTAACATGTACAGACTAGAACATGCTTTTATTGGATTATATATTAGCTAATCAGATATTGTGTTCGGTACGTATAAACCATTAAAAACGCCACGATAATATTCCAAATAGGCACGATTCATTTAACATTATTTTCAGCACAGCCGCACCACGCTTTATTCAGTCACGTTTTGTTCAGATAAATGATCGAGATGAGTCNTTAACATTATTTTCAGTACAGCCGCACCACGCTTTATTTAGTCACGTGGCTAGTCACGAACGACATTTACCGCTTTTATTATATTTTTCGTTTAAAAAAGTCTCTTCTTAGCGGAAATCCTGTTGAGACGGACAGTGTCGTCCCTGATAAGCCTGTGTGAACTTGAACGACACGTTAATCATATACATAAAAAACCCTTTTCACAGAGCGCGGCCCAAATGTAACATGTCGGACGTTTCACTATCCCTGACGTATAACTAACACGAGTCCAATAGTAAGACAGACGACGTGTCTCGATATCGTTAAAGGTGTCAGGATCGGTTTAAATTAATGCGTTTTCAGAGATATATTTCTATTTGCAATGATAACGAGTTATTTAGAAATAAAGATTGTGTTCTTAATGAAGTGTCGCTTAGTGGGTGGTTTATAGTATTTTTTTATGAGTTAAGTTTTATCATGCATGTCACATATTTTGGATAGAAAAAAGACCTTGTTAGAAATATTCCAAATATAGAAATAAGTTAACTAGACATCCCTAATTTTGAAAATAAATTGATCCGATTTAGAAGGATGGGAGAGTCCACTATGCATAAATGGGTAAAAAAAACGCTTGTACCAAGATTACAAGCGCCAATGTCAGGTGGGTTTAATCTGTACCCAATACATTGTGTCGTGTTCTGAGCAAACTGGACATAATGCTTGTGCGTAAATTGTCATCCCAGATTAGCCTGTGCAGTTCGCACAGGCTAATCTGGGACGACAATTTCCGCTTTTATGACCTTTTTCGTTTAAATGAAGTCTCTTCTTAGCAAAAATCCAATTTAAGCGGAAAGTGTCGTCCCTGATTAGCCTGTGCGGACTGCACAGGCTAATCTGGGACGACACTTTACGCACATGCATTATGCCCAGTTTTCTCAGAACGCGACACCATTTTCAGGTAGTCATCTTGGTTCATTACGACTGATACAAACATAAAGCAATCATAACAAAAGTTGAGGCATTTTATTATTTTAATATTTATAAATCAATTTTGTTTGTAAAATATATTAACATTTGTGATTTGCAAATTATAGTGGCTACTGTTACAGAGTTTATTCGGTTAATACCAATTTAATAAAGGTAATTTATTTTCTATACCCCGTTACTGGAATGTTGTGGTGAATGGCGCAATTTGATAAAATAATTACGAAACATTCACGTACTTGGTAAAGTCATAGCTCGTCAACAATGTATTAGTAACATTCCAAACTTCCTCTTGTTAGGCTCAGACGATGACTATCGCGCGTAGAGCGGGTCGCCACCTTACCCTAACCCTAACCCAGGTTATCTCCCCTTTACCAGGCCTCGCTCATTGTAGTTGTCCGCTTCCCCCATGACACGGGTACGCCTGTTAGAGTGCCACAGCCTGATACGACATTGCAAAACCTTCTTAACGTTTCAACCTTTTATTTTAAATATCAGTTATGAAAAATTCACTCCGAAGTACAGTTGTATTCTCCGTTGTGGATTGATAGTCAACGTGAAAAAGGTGATAACATATCATATTGTTTAAGATATATAATACAAAAATTTAATAATAATAAATATTAAAATAATAATCGTTATTTTCCTATACTATTATATTTTTAATATTTATAATAATAATAATAATAACAACAATAATACTAATAATAAAAGTAATAATAATAATAAGAATAATTATTATTATTATATATTTTTTTTATTATTAGTGGTTGATTTGAAATAATATTGGTAACTTATCTTCAATGATAATAAAAAAACACACACATTAAAGTCAGGACTAGTGAGCTTTTTGTGAGAGACAAGATTTGGTATNGGCCAGGACATACGGTCTACTTTTCCTGGCGCTGAACATCTGGAGTAGCGGCGAGGCATTCTCCTTCCCGCATGTCAGTCTCGAGAATAATGGTAGGCGGAATAAATTGGATTTTTTTCGTTTCATTTCAATGTAGTATGTTTTTGCTTTTCAATAATATATAGAATGATATTAAATCATGGTAAAAAAAAACTTGCCAACCGTGAGACAAAATACTAATATGGTAATATATAACAGCTATAAGAAATGAACGCTATACCTTTAAAGGTTTATTATTTCGTCTTTGACTACATTTTTTTATAATACTTATTCAAAGCACAATGGCCACTTGGTATACAGTCACTGCTTTATAACTGTTATGTTTGCATAGGGATTGTTCAAGGAAATTCTAACTGAAGCGATTCTTTTGTGGATTACTTCTCGTCGTCCGCAGCAGAACTTTCAACCTCTGTTTATGCATTCTGTCCAAAATGTATATCCCGATTTCAATTACGTGCCTGTATTCTTTGCCCTTTCTTATTTTCTTAATTTTCTTTACTGCTTTTAGTAGTTCTAAGTAATAATNTATGCATTCTGCCCAAAATTTATATCCCGATTTCAATTACGTGCCTGTATTCTTTGCCCTTTTTTATTTTCTTAATTTTCTTTACTGCTTTTGGTAGTTCTAAGTAATAATACCAGTGTGTTGTCGTTTCGAAACATTCTAGGCTAAGAAGCACCATATGTTATATAATTACATTGACAGCTATTTGGTTTAAGGAATTATTTTCGAATGTTTTTTTTTTTTTTTTTTTTTNAGATAGTGTTTGAAAGGCCATCACTATCTTAATGTACATGCTAAAAAAATCATTAACTGCTGCTGCAGCAGAAGTAGGGCATCGAACAGAAATAGGGCCATACAGAAACTTACAATCAACAACAACAATAACATCACACCAAAAACAACAGCACCAACAAAATAATAATACAAGTAATAATAATAATACTTATAATAATAATAGTATTTAATAATAATTACAATAATAATAATAAAAGTAATAATGAATCTGATAATAATTAAAATGATCACCATTATATATTCCAACAGTACAAGTGAGTAACAGTATCTGGTAGTGATGTTATTATTGTTAAGTATTTATACTTATCATTCCCATCGCAGAAAGTCGCCTACTACGAAGACTTCAGCCAGAAGGCCGTATTTATGGTGTGGGAGAAGGATTCTTCTCAAAATGGTCGCGACGACACGGAAAAGTTACAATTCGTATGTTTACGCTATGCATATTTCAATTGAGGACTGCACCTGAAATCGTTTGGTATTTGAAACATGTCTTACAAAGGCTCAACTTAAACAACAAAACTAATATAATTATGTCGACACATTTTACAGTTTGGAACCTTTTTTTCGAACGACAATCAGTACGTCGTGCAGCCATCGGAAGATGCCACTGGAAGTCACACTCTGGGACTGGTGGATAGGATCCTGCCAACATACGCTGATTTTCTGGAAGACCCTGAATTCAGTAAGAGATTTCGAAGTATAATTATAAATTCGCACATGGGCCGAACACGCAGGATATCATACACAAGTTAAGCACCATAGTTTTTGGTTTTGTTTAGTGTGTTTGTGATTTCAGATAGAACAGAAGTCGACGCAATGAAGGGAGAGCATTCGCTGCCAAAAACACAGCGCTTCAAGCGGAGTAGTCATCCCTATGAAGTTGAAATCTTATTTGTCATCGACTACGGACTGTATAAATTGTATGCAATGATAAACAGACCTAAAACATTTGTTTAACTGAATTAATATTTTAAACGTTTTTTTATATGATGCGTTTGCGTTTTTTTTAAATATTCATTTAATAAAAAATTATGGATTGTCCGAAGCCATGTTTTTTTTTTCTTATTTTTAAACTTATATTCAAGTGTTTTTAGTGGTTAACCTTTTACCTGTTGTTGTTTGTTGTACTTATAAGATCGTTTGTTACGGCTTTCAGTTCTTCTTTCTTTCAGCTGGAACGACCAAACACAAAATCAATCTTTGACGTTCAGCAAAATCAAACAGTTCTATGCATTCGTTCTGAACGCTGTAAGTTGTATTTATCGATGTATCTTTTACTTTCATGTACATTTAAACCATTTATTCAGGCACATTTACGTACTACCAATGGTTTGTGAACAATAGAAAAGGTAGAAACCGTATATTTTTTCATACTAAAAAAAACCTTTAAGAGGATTTTTGTTCGTTTTCCCTCTTCTTGTTTGCATGTTCGAATTTCTTTGATTTGGTATGATATATACACGAATATGCAAGCATAATTTAGTCGTGTTCTGAGAAAAGTGGACATAATGCATGTGCGTAAAGTGTCGTCCCAGATAAGCCTGTGCAGTCAGCATAAATCAGGGACGACATTTTCCGGCTTAAAATTGGATTTTTGCTAAGAAGTGACTTCATTTAAACGAAAAATGTCATACAAGCGGAAAGTGTCGTCCCTGATTAGCCTGTGCGGACTGCACAGGCTAATCTGGGACGACACTTTACGTTCATGCATTATGCCCAGTTTTATCAGATCATAACGCGACACAATTGTTTCAAGGGCCGTTTGTTAATATTTATGTTTTTATGCTGGCGTGTGAGCCCGATATCCGTTAAAATGGGTACAAACGATTTTTATTCTTGACCGGAAGATAAACTATTTTAATTATATGTTTATGTTACAATATGTTAAATGCTGTTTACTTCATCGGAGTTCTTCGCCCATGCCGTAATAAGTGAAGAACAAAAATCGTATGTAAAAAAATATATATGTAGAAAAGTTGGGATTTCCCACCGGTGTAATATCCTTTTTAAATACATTGGTTGTGGACTGTACACATGCAACTTATTTGCAATTGCGAAACAAAGTTAAATCTCAAATTAATTTCTTTGGAGTGTTGGTCTTTTGAACTTGCATGATTTTTTAATATTTATTAACGTTTTTTTTTGTTTTGAAAAATAGTAAAATTATATACACAAACTTTAAGCACACGAATGTTATCGAAACATATTACAAACATACGAGTGTACGTCTCTCGACCGTTTTTGCTGCATCCCCATAATCGGACAGAATATAGTTATCACATTGAATAAAATTAGTAATGGTTTCTTATTAAGTGTTAAAAATGAGGCCTTATTCTTCACAACGGTCAGTGTAATGTATTGAATTATCTGTGAATAGTGCATCGTATGCTGTATGTGTAGCTTCTGTAACTTGGTTCTAATGTTGACTTAAACCTATGCTAAAATTAGATTTTATTTTTTGAGTGATATTCTTGAAAATAATGGGCTGTAAAGCTCCGTATCAGCGTCAACAAACAATTCCATTACAAAGATAAACATAGGAACGCATTAAAGCATTGTAAAATAAGGCTAAATTCAGTAAATCAATGTCGTGTCAATTGTTGGAGCTATTCGTAAAATTCACACAACGCATTAATCCAATAACATGTATTGTATAATTCCAATAACATGTATTGTATAATTCCCCTGCTGTTACTTTGTAATCACGTACTCAGTTGGTATATGATTTTCTCTAATGCGTTTTATAAACAATTTAATCTGGGCGACACTTTGGCGGTTTATGTTTTTAATACCTCATTTTAAATGCCAAAGTACCAACTTGTGCATGTGAGTGACGGGCTCATTATGGTATACGATGTCGATACCCACCGTCTGTCATTAAACCACCGTTTTGACTTAAACAAAAAATACCGTGAAAACGTAATTATCGATTGTAGACATAGGCTGTTTTGTTCAAACGTAAGATTTATAACTAATATTGTTCGTTATTATAGATGAACATTCGCTTTAAAAGTTTGACGATCAACGGCCGAAAAATCTCCCTCTTGTGCTCTGGAATCTACATCGCCACCGTAAGTACACATGGAAAAACGGGAATCCTTACGGAAAGAGTCATGCTAATGCAAACTAACTTAAAGGCCCGGTCTCACAGCGCATTACGGCTTTATCACGTACAAAATGTTTTGAAAATCTGGTGGACGTGGTCGTAAGTGGAAATTTCTGGTCAATTTTGGCTTGGACGTGCTTTTTACTTGGTCTGGCCGTCGGCGGCTGTTCAACTGCTGAAACAATGCCTAAGCACGGGTAACCACTTCCAGCCGCGTTTAAGGTTAGGCGCGTCAGTGCTTGTCAGTAGCCTGCTAATCTTTCGCGTCTTACCGCGTCTTCCAAAGTTATAATTACTGCCGGAACACGAATTATCACGTGTGTTTCACGCGTATTGCACGTCTTTTCCACGTGTATCACCCGTGGGTGTGCGCGGTTTAAAGTTTTGAGCAGTTCAAAACTTTTTTCCGCGTCCAACGCCGTTCCGAATTTTCCCCGCCTCCTGCCACGTCTCAACATCTACTTTAGCTCGTCTTAAACTCGACATGAACGCGAACAGCATCGTCTGCTCCACGGAAGTTCATCAATTTTTGACGAGTTTTGGCCGTGATTTGGCCTTTAATCGCTGTGTGACCGGGCCTTAAGAGCACTATCGACTAATACCAATAACTTACTCCGGAATGTGATAGACTTAAAAAAAACACACACTCATTTGTGTCCTGTTCTGAGAAAACTGGGCATAATGCTTGTGCGTAAATTGTCATCCCAGATTAGCCTGTGCAGTCCGCACAGGCTAATCAGGGACGACAATTTCCGCTTTTATTGAATTTTTCGTTTAAATGATGTCTCTACTTAGCAAAAATCCAGTTTAGGCGGAAAGTGTCGTCCCGGATTAGCCTGTGCGGACTGCACAGGCTATTCTGGGATGACACTTTACGCACATTCATTTTTTCCAGTTTTCTCACAACACGCCAAATGTGTGGGTGCAAACAAAACTAATGTAAAATCCATTCACAATCACGTTCTGTATCAATCGTTATTATTGTTATGTGACTATCATAGGTGATTAAAATTAGGTCCACGATGTTAGATGTTCTCAGTTTTGTTGAGATCCGAAAAACATCAATTTAAAAAAGTATTATCTGGATCTTTACAACGTTGGAGAAAAAACAACCTGATATTGGATTGGTATTCGTTTAAATATGAATATTGTCTGCAACAGACACACCCAAGCGATTTATTTATCAAATTGTTCAATCGCTTAATCGGGTATATCATTCATAAATATTCGTTTGTCATGTTGACTTTACATATTTTAAGGCACGGCGTAAAGAAGGCCGCACAGGTTAATCAGGGACCACACTTTCCGCCATAACTGGGTTTTTTCAAAGAAGAGACTTTCTTTAAACAAAAAATATCATAAAAGCGGAAAGTTGCTTCCCTAAGTTGGCCTCTGCGGACTGCACAAGCTAATCTGGGACGGCACTTTACGCACATGCATTTAACCCCCTTTTCTCAGAGCGCGACTCAAATATTTGCTGATTTTACCATTTCAGACAGTGGATGCTGCCTCTTTTGTAGAATATGAACTGGAGACTTTTACATCAAACAACCGCAGAGCCTTTTTAGCTGCCAAAGTTATTCCACAATTTGTGTTGTGGGCCAGAAGGCCAGAAAACCAAGCTGCTTTTAAATATGACCATGCCATGATGTTCACAAGGTACGTATTTATGTTTGTATCATTAGAAGTTTTACAATTTTACATGCGTCTAAATTTGCATCGGAGATCCCGTAGCAACGACACAAACGCTGTCTTGAAAACGCAATTTTCAATACGTAATAGCTCGATCATAATAATAATAAAAAAAAAATTGGAAGTTTAAAGTGAAATTCGAGCAAACGATTTGAAACATTTTTTTTAACGCAAAAACATGCACATACGACATTCTCCGCTGATAATAATGTTTTCAAATGCCTGTGTTGGTACAGAAACGTAATCGTGTTCCCGGAAAATGGTGTTTCTAGCTAATGAGGTGAACTATTGCTTGTATGGTCCAGTTACAAATGTTCGGACATGATTGTTTTACTTGAATGTAATTGAAAACTTCAATATCGTAACACTTATGCGGTAAGTTCATATATGTGTTTGCTCTTATTTAAATATTGAACTAAATAGTATCTCTTAATTTTCACTGATAGTAGGTTTGTTTTTTGTTGTCATTTATTCCTGGCTAGTCATTACTTGTTTGAGAATATATGTGTCGTGTTCTGAGAAAACTGGACAAAATGTATGTGCGTAAAGTGTCGTCCCAGATTAGCCTGTGCAATCCGGGACGACACTTTCCGCCTTAACTTGATTTTCGCTAAGAAGATACATCATTTAAACGAAAAATTCCATAATAGCGCAAATTGTCGTCCCTTGATAAGCCTGTGCGGACTGCACAGGCTAATCTGGGATGACAATTTACGCACAAGCATTATGCCCAGTTTTCTCAGAACACGACACATATGACAATTAGATTGGGAGTGAATATCGCATTTAAGTAGTATGGTATTAGACATCAGGTTATGCATTTCAAACTAGTGTTTTATTTGTTAATTTTTTAACCTAAGTTTTTCAATCGTGACATAATTTTTAAATGTTTTAAGCTACGAAATAGGAAGAAGCGTTGACGGGGCATTCGATCCGTCGACCGTAGGTACGTACCGAATGGATATAGTAGCTGATGAATTAAGATGATTCAACCAACGAAATTTTTACAAATCCTGTGTTTACATCTTATGTTGAATAATGATGGCTACGCAAGTGTACCTACATTTACAAGTCCAGTCTTTCATACGTGAGGTCATACAAACAAATTCTTACTATCTACATGTCTTATCTGTATGTCTTAACTATATGTTTATCACTCTTGTAACTTATTCATTCTTCATAACATAGTACTTGTACACTCCTCGCGGTACATACAGCTGCTACATACCACTGTGTTACTAATTTATTCGCCATATATAGGTCTAAAGTAGGTGTTCACAAACAAAAACACATACATGCACTTAATAATGTATTTCAGTTACTTACTAGCGAGGGAACAGATTTGGCTAGAGCATGGTTTTATTTATTTCGTTACCAAAGAAATTCTTTCCAACGACTTAGTTACTTTTAAATGAATCGTGGAAACGAAATAACTAACTCGTGTGAACCACTTAGTGGGGGTTACGACATAGCTTACTCTTGGTACAGAATGCATGTTCGTTAATGCCATTGCCGAATGGCTCATACAAGGGTGGCTAACATAATTCTGTATGAATTATATCGAACAATTTGTGCTTTTAAAGCCCCATTTACACTCAAAATCAACGAATATTTAGTTAAATATAGCAATAGCCAAATGTTCAACGCCAGTTGTGGTCTGGTAACATAGATTTAACAAGATACAAAATACTCGTTTTTATTGTTTGTGGCACAATGTCCTAGTGATAAGTTTAAAATTTAAGAGTAATGTATCTCGTTCGCACTATTAACTAAGTCGTCCCAACCAGTAAGTTATGTCGTTCCCACTGGTTGTTACGAGTTATTTGGCAATGACATTAAAAAAATCATGCACGTGTCACCTAAGTACCCTCTTAGCGAAGCGTAGTGCAACTTGTCCCATGAAGGCATAAACAAATCCGAAGTTAAACTAATGTTCCGATTCCACTCTAGATGTTTCTTATTCATTCTTTACAATCCCCCTACAGTGGAGCTCATTCACTCCCTACCCAGANTTATGTTTTTATGCTGGCTTGTGAGCCCGATATCCGTTAAAATGGGTACAAACGATTTTTATTCTTGACCGGAAGATAAAGTATTTTAATTATATGTGTATGGTACAATATGTTAAATGCTGTTTACTTCATTGGAGTTCTTCGCCCATGCCGTAATTAGTGAAGAACAAAAATTGTATGTACAAAATATATATATAGTAAAGTTGGGATTTCCCACCAGTGTAATATCCTCTGTAAATGCATTTGTTGTGGACTGTACACATGAAACTTATTTGCAATTGCGAAACAAAGTTCAATCTCAAATTAATTTCTTTGAAGTGTTGGTCTTTTGAACTTGTATTATTGTTTAATATTTATTAACGTTTTATCTGTTTTGAAAAATAGTAAAATTATATACACACACTTTAAGCACACGAATGTTATCGAAACATATTACAAACATACGAGTGTACGTCTCTCGACCGTTTTTGCTGCATCCCCATAATCGGACAGAATATAGTTATCCCATTGAATAAAATTAGTAATGGTTTCTTAATTAGTGCTAAACATGAGGCCTTATTCTCCACAACGGTCAGTGTAATGCCTTGCATTATCTGTGAATAGTGCATCGTATGCTGTATGTGTAGCTTCTGTAACAAGGTTATATTGTTGACTGATCCTTATGCTAAAATTAGATTATATTTTTTTAGTGATATTCTTGAAAATAATGCGCTATAAAGCTCCGTATCAGCGTCAACAAACAATTCCACTACAAAGATAAAAATAGGAACGCATTAAAGCATTGTATAATAAGGATAAATTCAGTAAATCAATGTCGTGTCAATTGTTGGAGCTATTCGTAAAATACACACAAAGCATTAATCCAATAACATGTATTGTATAATTCCCCTGCTGTTACTTTGTGCTCACATACTCAGTTGGTATATGATTTTCTCTAATGCGTTTTATAAACTATTTAATCTGGGCGACACTTTGGCGGTTTATGTTTTTAATACCTCATTTTGAATACCAAAGTACCAACCTGAGCATGTAAGTGACGGGCTCATTTGGGTATACGATGTCGATACCCACCGTCTGTCATTAAACCACCGTTTTGACGATCAACGGCCGCAAAATCTGCCTCTTGTGCTCTGGAATCTACATCGCCACCGTAAGTACACATGGAAAAAACGGGAATCCTTACGGAAAGGTTCATGCTAATGCAAACTAACTTAAAGGCCCGGTCTCAAAGCGCATTACGGCTTAATCACGTACAAAATGTTTTGAAAATCTGATGGACTTGGTCGTTAATGGTAATTTCTGGTCAATTTTGGCTTGGCTGTTCCTTTGACGTGCTTTTTACTTGGTCTGGCCGTCGGCGGTTGTTCAACTGCTGAAACAATGCCTAAGCACGGCTAACCACTTCCAGCCGCGTTTAAGGTTAGGCGCGTCAGTGCTTGTCAGTAGCCCGCTAATCTTTCACGTCTTACTGCGTCTTCCAAAGTTATAATTACTGCCGGAACACGAATTATCACGTGTGTTTCACGCGTATTGCACGTCTTTTCCACGTGTATCACCCGTGGGTGTGCGCGGTTTAAAGTTTTGAGCAGTTCAAAACTTTTTTTCCGCGTCCAACGCCGTTCCGAATTTTCCCCGCGTCCTGCCGCGTCTCAACATCTACTTTAGCTCGTCTTAAACTCGACATCAACGCGAACAGCATCGTCTGCTCCACGGAAATTCATCAATTTTTGACGAGTTGTGGCCGTGATTAGGCCCTTAATCGATGTGTGACCGGGCCTTAAGAGCACTATCGTCCAATACCAATAACTTACTCCGGAATGTGCTAGACTTAAAAAAAAACACACACTTATTTGTGTTGTGTTCTGAGAAAACTGAGTATAATGCTTGTGCGTAAATTGTCATCCCATNTTCCGAATTTTCCCCGCGTCCTGCCACGTCTCAACATCTACTTTAGCTCGTCTTAAACTCGACATCAACGCGAACAGCATCGTCTGCTCCACGGAAGTTCATCAATTTGTGACGAGTTGTGGCCGTGATTAGGCCTTTAATCGCTCTGTGACCGGGCCTTAAGAGCACTATCGACTAATACCAATAACTTACTCCGGGATGTGCTAGACTTAAAAAACACACACACTTATTTGTGTCCCGTTCTGAGAAAACTGGGCATAATGCTTGTGCGTAAATTGTCATCCCATATTAGCCTGTGCAGTCCGCACAGGCTAATCAGAGAAGACAATGTGCGCTTTTATGGAATTTTTCGTTTAAATGATGTCTCTTCTTATCGAAAATCCAGTTAAGGCGGAAAGTGTCGTCCCGGATTAGCCTGTGCGGACTGCACAGGCTATTCTGGGATGACACTTTACGCACATGCATTTTGTCCAGTTTTCTCAGAACACGCCAAATGTGTGGGTGCAAACAAAACTAATGTAAATTCCATTCACAATCACGTACTGTATCAATCGTTATTATTGTTATGTGACTATCATAGTTGAATAAAATTAGGTCCACGATGTTACATGTTCTCAGTTTTGTTGAGATTCGAAAAACACCAATTAAAAAAAAAGTATTATCTGGATCTTTACAACGTTGGAAAAAAAAACCTGATATTGGATTGGTATTGGTTTAAATATGAATATTGTCTGCAACAGACAAACCCAAGCGATTTATTTATCAAATTGTTCAATAGCTTAATCGGGTATATCATTCATACATATTCGTTTGTCATGTTGACTTCACATATTTTAAGGCATGGCGTTAAGAAGTCCGCACAGGTTAATCAGGGACCACACTTTCCGCCATAACTGTTTTTTTTTCGGAAAGTTGCTTCCCTGATTAGCCTGTGCGGACTGCACAGGCTAATCTGGGACGGCATTTTACGCACATGCATTAAACCCTCTTTTCTCAGAGCGTGACTCAAATATTTGCTGATTTTACCATTTCAGACAGTGGATGCTGCCTCTTTTGTAGAATATGAACTTGAGACTTTTACGTCAAACAACCGGAGAGCCTTTTTAGCTTCCGAAGTTATTAAACAATTTGTGTTGTGGGCCAGAAGGACAGACAACCAAGCTGCATTTAAATATGACCATGCCATGATGTTCACAAGGTTCGTATTTATGTTTGTATCATAAGAAGTTATACATTTTTACATGCGTCTAAATTTGCATCGGAAACCTCCTAGCAANGTATCATTAGAAGTTTTACAATTTTACATGCGTCTAAATTTGCATCGGAGATCCCGTAGCAACGACACAAACGCTGTCTTGAAAACGCAATTTTCAATACGTAATAGCTCGATCATAATAATAATAAAAAAAAAATTGGAAGTTTAAAGTGAAATTCGAGCAAACGATTTGAAACATTTTTTTTAACGCAAAAACATGCACATACGACATTCTCCGCTGATAATAATGTTTTCAAATGCCTGTGTTGGTACAGAAACGTAATCGTGTTCCCGGAAAATGGTGTTTCTAGCTAATGAGGTGAACTATTGCTTGTATGGTCCAGTTACAAATGTTCGGACATGATTGTTTTACTTGAATGTAATTGAAAACTTCAATATCGTAACACTTATGCGGTAAGTTCATATATGTGTTTGCTCTTATTTAAATATTGAACTAAATAGTATCTCTTAATTTTCACTGATAGTAGGTTTGTTTTTTGTTGTCATTTATTCCTGGCTAGTCATTACTTGTTTGAGAATATATGTGTCGTGTTCTGAGAAAACTGGACAAAATGTATGTGCGTAAAGTGTCGTCCCAGATTAGCCTGTGCAATCCGGGACGACACTTTCCGCCTTAACTTGATTTTCGCTAAGAAGATACATCATTTAAACGAAAAATTCCATAATAGCGCAAATTGTCGTCCCTTGATAAGCCTGTGCGGACTGCACAGGCTAATCTGGGATGACAATTTACGCACAAGCATTATGCCCAGTTTTCTCAGAACACGACACATATGACAATAAGATTGGGAGTGAATATCGCATTTAAATAGCAAGGTATTAGACATCAGGTTATGCATTTCAAACTAATGTTTCATTTGTTTATTTTTCAACCTATGTTTTTCAATCGTGATATAATTTTTTAATGTTTTTAAGCTACGAAATGGGAAGAATCAATAACGGGGCATTCGATCCGTCGACCGTTGGTACGTACCGAATGGATATAGTAACTGATGAATTAAGATGATTCAACCAAAGAATTTTTTACAAATTCTGTGTTTACATCTAATATTAAATAATGATGGCTACGCAAGTGTCCCTTCATTTACAAGTCCAGTATTTCATACGTGAGGTCATACCAACAAATTCTTACTATCTACATGTTTTATATGTATGTCTTAGCTATAAGTTTATCACTCTTGTAACTTTTTCATTCTTCATAGCATAGTACTTGTACACTCCTCGCGGTACATACAGCTGCTACATACAACTNTTGTTTTTTTTTTTGTTGAGTTTTAAAGAAATCTTTAAGACTTATTTTTACCTTCAGCCAAAAAAAACAACCGGGTAAGTGCATATTCCATTAAAATAAAGATATAAGACCTTGGAAAAAAATGAATACATTTAATAATGTGACTCATTATAACTTTTATACTTCTGAGTATTGAATAAATTTTATTTAAAAAAATAAGCAATCAACATCGAATTACAATATGAGTGCATTTTGTGCATTAAATTATATGTCATAAAGTTAAATAATAACATATTTTCTATAGTCGGTGAATATCTTCTATCATGATTCCCTAACATATGCCTACATATGTAACATTAGACTGGACCCGAATTATCTGGTTATACTGCCAGTGGCTTCTTCCTCCTCCTCTGATGGCGCAAACGCGATCATCATCGCCACCATTTGCAGCGTGGCGTTCTTGATCCTCGTCGTGTTTGTCGCCTGCTTCATCGCACGAAGATATCGCAGCCGGAACCTCAAAACCAGCTCCTCCCAGATCTCGGATGAGTAAGTTATTTTTTTTCTCTAATGTGCTTATCTTGCAGCGTCATATAGTGATAGTTCGTGAGTCGTCGATTGGTAACGCATTTAAAGGGAGACTGTTCGATTTTTGTATGTGTTAAATTTAAATAAATTAATAAAATTATGTAACGATGACACAAAATAGGCAATAAAAATTAACCATTGAAGACGAATTTCATAAAATGCAGCAAAGGCAAGTTAGCGCTGGTTAAAGCCGATCCCGACACTTTTACTCGTATTTGTTAGGAAACAAAATTGTGTCTTTGTGTCGTATGAACGAATCTGCACTAAAATTAATTTAGATTCACATTGTACATGCATTATATATATGCTGGCGAATTCGGCTGGAAGCCTTTTTCGATTTCAGAATTAAATATCTGGCTTATTTCGCATTTTTCGACACATGTTCTTCTTAACATTTATTTTAATTTATATTGAAATATATGTTTAATAAGTTTTTTACACATTTTATATAAATTCATAAATATTTGACAAAATCGTACAGTCTCCCTTTAAATATTCATCATATACTGGTAGGTTCTCACTGTCATTCGATCTCTCCCGAACACCATGATTTGCAAAAGGTAGCTGATCGTAATATATGTATCATGGAAAAAAACTACTTTTTGGAAAAACTCACTAATCGGCTGGTAAAAATAAAGCTGACCCACATAATACTTTCAAAATCACACACCGTATCAACCGTTATGATTTAAAGTAAGCTATTATTGGTTGATATAATGGACCAGCGTTGTTTGTCCCGGGTGATTAGTGGGGTTTTCTAAACTCGTGCTTTTCCGGGATAAGTCTATTATTCTCTGCGATTTTCATGCGTATGCAACGGTCCAATTGTCGTGCGATCCTACACGAATGCCAGAATTGGCCACACTTTAGATTTCAGGCTTAGATAGTCTGTAATGAAGGGTCGTACGTTATGATACGCTGCTTTGCGCTCGGTTTAAATCTGTTAGCGATATTACAATTACAGGTGCCACGATCTGACACGGTCTGATCTCCAGTTCAGATACGATTGCAAAAAGTCGGTCTTGAATGTTTGAATTGCTCGTCTATTGGTTGTCGCTCCGACACAATTATCAGGAGCTCCCCAAATAAAAACGTTCTTGTTCGAGTTGATACAGTAGCTTACGTTTATCAAGTATCAATACGATCCGATAGTGGTTGCGATAACTTTCACGACAGAGTTGATAGTATGCATGATAAATGTTATGAATTATATAATTACAGTCCGATTGGCTATTGAATTCATTCATTCTTGAGATCACTGCATATACCTAACAGAACATGACATTTTTGTCTTGAATTAAATCGACTTTGATCACCACGATGTTGAAGTACGAAAAGATAAGATTTGTCGCGCTTTGTAAGGATACAATAGGATTGATACCAGTTGATACGATGATCTTGATCAGGTATTCAGCATATCTGATTGTGTTTTACGTAGAAATATTCTGACCCATTAAAAAATGTTCCACTTTTGATAGGGCTGATTACTAGATCCGATAAGATCTGATCACCACTATACGTTCACGATTCAGACCACGATTTCAATCGTGGGACCAATCGTGATTGCGGGAACATAGCATAAGACAGATGTGAATCATGCCCGATTATTATGATATGATGTTTTTTTGTGTTGAATGCGCTCTATAAATGAGTTGCTTTAAGACACGTGTCTCGATGAAATACTACTACCTCAGTTACCTTGAGATCGTTCGGAGACGAGCAACATATTCAGGTTTCCACAATTATTAAGTTCTTGTACGAGAAACTCAACGCGCTTACCAATATTCCTGTTACACTTCGTTTCAATACAATACGGATGCATTTGCGATGCATTCCATGATTGGATCGATGGTGTTCCAATTAATCATTAGACTGGACCGAATGATTTATTCTAATGACTATGAACCATAATTATTTTTACTTTTCGCATCACAGCATAAAATGCTTGCGTTTTTTGTCTACGCCACTAAGATGCCGGAGAACGATAATATACGATAATTGCCCAACTTTGTTACGGTGCAGTACGATTTGACACTTTGCTTACAATTGAGAACTGATAGAAGCTAATCGCATTAATCGTACACATTTTTGTTAATCGTTCAAAACTGTTTTATGACTGATGCGATTNACACATGTTCTTCTTAACTTTTATTTTAATTTATATTGAAATAAATGTATGATAAGTTTTTTACATATTTTATATAAATTCATAAATATTTGACAAAATCGTACAGTCCCCCTTTAATTTCCCGTTACAATATCTATCATACGACACTTGAACACTAACTCCGATCCTTATAAAATAAAGCTTAGAGGACTGGGTTAGTCATGTAAAATATCGAATATAATATATATTTTTATAATACAACTGGTAGCAAGATGAGTTGCAGATAATTGGTCAGTTACCACATTTAAACTAACTCTTTTGACTGTTAATTCTTTTTAGCTCAATTCAACAGTGAGAAATGCGTCTAATATCACTTTAATGGGGCTTTAAATTAAAGACTGACATGTTTGGTGTGATTACTTAAAGCCCCATAACTACTCAAAAGCAACGAACATTTCGTAAAAAAAAAGTTAAACAATTAAAAATCAGTGTTCCTTATGACAACTGCCGAAATTTCAACGCCAGATGTGGTCTGGTTACATAAATGTTTTTAGATACAAAATGCTCGTTTTTTTCATATTTAATTCCATTTTAATTTCCCGCAACGATATCTATTCATACGACACATTAACACTAACATGGTACCATTTTAGTGTTCGCGTTTTACGAAATATATAACGAAATTGTCGTAGATTTTTTAGCGTTAGAGAGGCTTAAATTTGCAACCATTCATTACTTTGCAAAAAATGAAGGTGTCCGAAAACTAAGATTGCTTGAAAACTTTCAGTAATTTCTATATTTTATTAAATATGATCCCTTGCCTGAAATAAATAACTTCCGAAGCTTAACACAAATTTCTGCCAGTGATAATGGCGTTTCAGCGTTCTTATACTAGTTATATTACAACTTAATGGTTGATGGTTCTCTTCAGCTCCTATGACAAAAAACGGTGGGAGCATTTTGGAAGTGGAAGGCGCATTGCTCCCTATTTCGGGTCCGTGGGCTGGCGTGAGAACATGTTGGGTGTCGTCCCCCAACTGAACGACAGGGACAAGCGACCGACCCTGAACGAGCTGGAACGTGAGATGCCGGCCATTACCCAGATGTGTGAGTATAATGAATCATACAATTAACCAGTTTGCGGAGTTTTATAGGTCGCATAGGCGTATTGAATATAGTGTCCGTCTAGCGACCGGGAGGTTACGGGTTC
The DNA here is from genome assembly GCA_007657795.1 of Dreissena rostriformis. NCBI lineage: Eukaryota > Metazoa > Mollusca > Bivalvia > Myida > Dreissenidae > Dreissena > Dreissena rostriformis. The sequence goes on along the minus strand of VMBQ01011243.1, from coordinate 5,768 downwards.
TATCCTCACTGTGGGAGCGGTCTTTAAATTTCTCCCAAAGGCATAAAGTACTGGTTCTACCCAGGACACGGACTAGGTTTTCGAAAGCCTTTGGCTTACCATTTTCGGCCGTCTTTCATTTTATTTAATGTGTTAACGAAACATGACTAGATGATGCAACCATGTGAAAAAAAGTATCAACTGTATTTTCATTTAGCAGATATAATGAGGTTCACAACATAATATACATGAACAATCATGAATATATATTATGAATATACTTGTTGATAGTATGCAATTATATGTTATTATTTACCACTAAAAGATAAACATATAATTTGATCAACCCAATCATTGAATGTCAAATTGCATCTAGTCTTAGACTTATCTGGGGTAAATAAATTATTCCTTTGTCTTGGCTGTATTGCATTATTTATATAATAGATTATAACACCGCTAGAAATGTGTACTTAATTTACATGTATAAGTACGTTGTAGTAAATATTATTTGTTGCGTCATTGGAATTAATTTGAATAAAATAAACCTTCTCAAAACTATTATCTTTTATTTAATATTTTATAAGAAAATCATTAAACTGACTATTTGTTTATGTATAATGCTTAAGTATTTCATCGGTGTTTGAGTCGGTTATATGGTTTTGTGTGAAATTCGGGCACTTGCCTTAAATAAAGGACCTTGCGGTACTAATGAGAGTGATCAATGCATACAACTACATCAACTACATACTAAGCCTTGTTCTGATGAAACTGGGCTTAATGCATGTGCGAAAGTGTCGTCCCGGNCGTCTCTGATTTCCAGACTGAAATTATATTTTGATAAATCACTACTTATGTCATAGGTATCTATACTGCTACGGATATACCCCCATTCAACTATTATGCAAGAACCCTGTACTATACGTATTATTTACATAAGCAGACTTTGCTTTTGAATTAATAGATCGACACAATTGATATCTTCTCTGGGAAACTATTGGAAACATGCGGTCTACTACAAACAGTTTTAGGTGGTTATAAGAGTCTAAGAAAGGTGTTGTTTCAATTTAAATTCCTCGAAGACCTTACATCCCCATACGGGTTAACGGTAATTACTTCTTTCAGAAGTAACATCTTTCAAGATATTGAAAGATATATATTGGTATATTGAATTCAATGCTATTTTATACATATTATTTTAAAACTATATATAAGGAAACCTATATTTTGAATCAAATATCATAATATTTGAATGGCTGCTAGGATTTAATCAGAGTCAAATCTCTGCACGAAGGTTATTTCCGGTGTGCTCCGAACATCCTAAACGAGGTATATTCATCAATTGAATAAAAATATATTCTGACTGATTATTTTCTATTATAATGAGTTTCATTGTAAGGAAATCGTTCAACATGTAGATGTGTACATCGAGTAAAATTGAGAAAGTAAGTGTTTAAATGTATATACTTGTAATCCGTAGCTTTCATACAGATTAAATTTTACCGATTCGGGATCGAAGGATGAATAAATACGGATGTTCCTACAATTATTTCGTGTTAAAACACTTACAAAAATAGACGGCAATCAAACGTGCATTCCTGTTACAGTGAATGCGTATATATAGTTTTTATTAGTTTCTAGGTACAATAAATAACATAATTAGTTGAGGTATTGGGGCGATGCATTTTTGTTTGAATTGCTTTTGAAAGCTATTACAGACTTAACATTGTAAGTTCTTAAACTTTATCAAAAATTCATATGCTATAAAAAATAGTACTTTCAAAAATAAAATCGCAAATTTCAAGTGTTATAGTTAAAATAGGAATACAATGCGAACATTTTGAGTTCCTGAATACGCAGAAGGAGATACTTTCTTTCATAAATCAACGTTGAATATTTCAGGGTGCAAAGTAATTTCCAAAAGTCAAAGTGCACTCCGCAAACTCTTGAAAGATTTTAGCCTTATACGTACGTTCATATTTGTGTAAATAAAAAAATAAGTAGTGTAAAGTCCGTAGACTTGTAAGTTGCGTTTCAAACTATAATATTATTTTACAACCCTGTTCTGATATCAAATGAATCGATTAATACACAGAAGTTTCAAGATTTGAAGAAATACCTACAGCTGTACAATGTATTTGGGGGGGGGGCATTTTGCTTTGAAATTAATGTGTCTACAAATGCTATTAGGGGTAAAGCAATAACACCACAGCCATAATCTTTAATTGATCATAAAACACCGGAGTTCAATATTAAATATTAATACTAAAGCTTCTGATCTTCATAGTTAAAATGAACGATAACACATGCAAGCAAAACGTCTGACTCTAGTGTTTTTTCCGCTTAAAACGCACTTCAAACGGAGGGAATGTCATGTGTAATATTCAAATTTTTATTTATTCTTTCTTATTACTTTTATTCTTACTTTCTCACATCATTTATACACACGGTACGTTGTTAATGCTTTACAATGAACATGACCATGGATGTAGGACACGCACAACGATATCAAATGCATACGTATTTAATTGACGGTAAATTAATATGAACGAATTGCATTTGTCCAGTTCCAGGTATCAGTGTACATAAGCAGTCTGAATCATTGCATAACATCGTGTTAAAAAAGTTAAACACTTTGAACAAATCAATTCGTGACGGATGCTGAATAAATAGTTCTCATAATAAAACTGCAATCGAACAATACACTATACATGGACAGAGGCAATTATTACACGTATTTGCACTGTGTATTCATGATCGATACACTTAAATATCAATTCAGATGAAGCAATTCATTTTCAATTTCTGGACCGTAATAACATTTAAATCAAATTCCAACAACTGTAATGAAAGTCGATAAAATAACGAATGTTTCTCGGACACTGCACTATATGCACTATTTATATAAACTTTTTGTTAGTTCGCATTATACAAGAGCAATCATGTTATTGATTCAATTAAACTGTGATGTTTATTACTCTGTGAAGTACCTGTCAGTGGCTTTATCGACATATGTAATGGTAAAAAACACATGGGCTCAAAGCCCAGGGTGGACCATGTTTATGTTTAGTGTTGGGTTTTATGTATTGCCCTGTGTTTGCATAATATCAGATGACAATAACCTATGTTATGATATTGTTTTTAAGTTTCATTATTCTTATTTTAAATATATCAAAATATGTGTGCATATTACTTTTCGTGTCTCATGTACCAGTGCAACCCCACCTACTTCCAACTGGACAAGTGTTGCATTTGTTCTTGTGGTACCCCGCTAGATATAATGCTCGTAATTTTGACTTGATTGTTCACTTTGACAAAAAAGGAAAGCATTTGCCATTGTATTAACTGTTTGTTTAGCTGTGGCAATATCTTATATCAGACACAAACTCGGTTTGAGCGTTCTACTTGTTTCACCAATATTTTATATGTACTGTTGTTAACTTTTTTTAATGTAATATGCCTTTTTTCAAACGATTTAACTGTTATTTTTGTTATTCATTGTACCTCATAAGAATATCACTTTATTAATGTTTTAATGAAAATCCTCCATCATTTGAGGATCTTGGTTTCGCGACCTATTTCAAAACTTATATGATATTGGTTTGACATTGACATATCAATAAGTTGCCATTTTTATAACATACAACGATAATTTATTAAATTGACAACGCGTATTTATTTGAGTTAATACACTTATGAGTATTTGAAAGCTTAGAGTTATTACATAAAATAAATATTTTACAAAGAAATATCCACACATCGCAATGTTTCTCGGCAGACGTTTGGTATATTGTATTACAAAAAATCGCGAAAATAAATTTTCTAACGTCGGAGTAATAGACCAACCATTTCAAAAGCGCATTCCTACTCAAAGGCACTATTGCTCAGATCGATTGTGTACATGTAATAGTGACAGTTAATGACTTCACCATTTAATATTTACAAAGTCGGAAAACAGAAGTGTAAAATATACTAATTTAAACATTCACCTACAATTATTATTTTTTGTATGTGTAACTCAGTATATATATGGGGCAGGTATTCTTAATAATTCTCCTCGCTGCAGTTTTGCATGATGTGCATCGCAAATAAATATTTGTATCTGAAGTAATGTTATCAAACAATTACATAAAGTTAATTTTGTCATAAAATGGAGTATAGCTTTGCGCTATTTAAACACTTTTCACGAATCATTATAGGGAAAATTAAGCAAACAATGAATATGACAACTGGATCAAGGTGTGCCTGGCACAATTGATTTTCTTGCATAGTATAAACTAACAAGTAAGTCACTCGCCCTAAAGTATTAACGAAGAAAGCTGCTCTAAATGTCAATGCACTTACACATTTTATACAACTATGATGACTTATCAAAATTATAAATCTAAGTAATTCATAACTGCATCAATAGCTTTATTCGTTGAGTAACATTGAGTACATCGACATAACATTTCGATTTTGATAGCTGCCACAATAGTTCCGTGACAATATAAATAACAAATTCAATAAGAAATTTAATATTTAAATTGAGGTAGTTTGCGCCAGGTCATTTTATTAAAGAAGTGATTGAATCTGAGGTGTGTCGATATTGTCATTAAAATATGTTATTTTATTCAATAAACATTAAAATAGTTTTCTAGAATTGACAACATAGATTGTAAATAAAGTATGATAGCTACGCTTGATATGTGTTACATGAACTGGCACACTGAAGACTGCCGTCATATATATATTCTGAAATCCGCATATATAAACTCTGGAAGGTTAACACCTACAGATGCACTTTTAAAGGTCGTAGCATACATATATCAAAATACTATGTGTGTTTATTTAAGCTTATAAAATATACGAAATTAAGTGATTAATAGGATACATAAATAGTGAAAATTGGATTGTACTGGATTACAAATATACCGGTTCNTACGACACAAAGACACAATTTTGTTTCCTTACAAATACGAGTAAAAGTGTCGGCATCGGCTTTAACCAGCGCTAGCTTGTCTTTGCTGCATTTTATGAAATTCGTCTTCAATGTATAATTTGTATTGCCTATTTTGTTTCATCGTAACATAATTTTATCAATATATTTAAATTTAACACATATAAAAATCGTACAGTCCCGCTTTAAGAACTTTTTGTTTTCGTCATTCGTGGTTTACAGTCCCTTTAAATGGTGCATCAGGTACTCAAACACATTTTGTTTCACTTTTGTTTCAAAATGAGATGCAGTCAAAATACCTGGATGACCACTTTTGTTTCAAAATGAAATGCAGTCAAAATACCTGGATGACCTACCGTTTCCTTCGTACTTTCTTTTTAACCGATGATGTTAGATACATGTTGATCAGTAAAGGTTATATTTATTAACTTCAGTTGTTAGACCATAAACGTCAAAGCCAAAATCGACTTTTAATTTTAATGTCCAAACACTTGTGTTACATATTAAAGTAACATAAATACTCAGACATCAACGGAAATTTCGTAAAGTATTTCGTAAAATAAAATTACCCAATAAAAAATCAATGTTCCTTATAGCAAAAGCCAAAATGTCAAAACGATATGTTTTCTGGTAACATGGATGTTTGTAGATACAAAATGCTTGTTTATAATTTTTTGTGTCACAATTAATTCCATTTTATAACCCCGCACTGATGTATATTCATAAGACACACGAATACTAAATATGGTACCATGTTAGTGTTCGTACGTCGTATGAATAGATATCAGTGCGGGACATTGAAATGGAAAACGTGTGACACGAAAAAATAAAAACGTGCATTTTATATCTACAA
>VMBQ01011242.1:12678-24498 GCA_007657795.1 Dreissena rostriformis | reverse complement strand
ATCAATTTGTCATAAAACAACATTTGTCATCATTTTGAAAAAAAAAATAGAATTTTGATATAATATAAGTCACTTTAACACTATCAATATGTCATAAAAAAACATTTTTCATCATTATGAAAAAAAAATAATTCTGATATAATATAAAAATTATATATTATATCAGATTTTTGTTTAATTGTCAAAATGATGAAAAATTTAGTTTTAAGACAAATTGATAGTGTTAAAGTGACTTGGCCACGCACTCAACACCTGTGATTTTTATTACCTGCATGAGGCCCAGTCCTTAACTAATGTTATCTGTTTCAGTGTTGAATGGCCCCATCACTTGTTTCATCCTTGAATGCTTTATCAGTATATTTTATACAAAGTCTGAAGTCAACATTACAAGACTGTGGTGAACAATCTGTGTTTTATGTCAACAAGAAATGAGCCTCACTCTGTGAAAAGGGGGTTTAATGCATGTGCGTAAAGTGTCATACCAGATTAGCCTATGCAGTCCGCACAGGCTAATCAGGGACAAAACTTTCTGGTTTTGATATTTTTTCATTTAAAGAAAGTCTCTTCTTAGCAAAAATCCAGTTAATGCGGAAAGTGTCATCCCTGATTAGCCTGTGCCGACTGCACAGGCTTATCTGGGAGGACACTGTACGCAAATTCAGTTAACCCCCTTTTCACAGAGTGTGGCTAATATATTTCCTCCAAGAAGGTTTATCCATTCATTTTTGTAATTATTTGAAATATACACTTAGCCCTTGCTGGACTTCTGTTATTTACATCCCCTTAGATATTGCTTCCATAGAATGATTTTTTGTTTTTGTTTTGTTTTTTGTTGTTCTTTATTTCGGCATAGCTGTTTAACCCAGCTTTTCACCTTAGCTGACCTTTAATTGTAAGCGTCCAATAAAATTTGAATAAGAATAACCCGCCAGTAAGCCAGAAACTTTTTGACATAAAAAAGTGCAATCTTTAAAGAGTTATCGCATTTACATTAATATGTAAATCAATTGACTTTTTATTTTGTGTATCGGGTATAAAAAGGGATACTTTTTTGTTGTTTGTTTCCAATATTTAAGGTATCAACGGACATTTTGATGCAAAATGAACATTATCCTAGTTTTATAGCCTGAACATATGAAATTCTACATCCTCAAACAGGGCTTTTTTCCCCAAGAGAAAGGCCCCTTCCTCTAAAATAAAGACTGCTTACCTCAACATGCTAATCCCTTCCCCAAAAAGAAAGATCGCTTCCCTTAAGAAAAAGGCCCCTTTACACAAGTAAAATGCCCTTCCCTCAAGAGAAAGGCCCCCTTCCCCTAATGGAAAGACCACATCCTTCAAAATAAATGTCCCTTCCCCCAAGAGAAAGACCCTTCCCCAAGAGAAAGACCCCTTCCCCCAAGATTAAGGCCCTTCCCCAAAGAGAAAGACCCCTTCCCCAATATGAAAGACCCCTTCGTTCAAGAGAAAGGCTTCTTCTCCAAAGAGTAAGGCCCTTCCCCCAAGAGAAAGACCCCTTCCCCCTTAGATAAAGGCCCTTTTCCCAACAGAAAGACCCCTTCCCCAAAGAGAAAGGCCCTTACCACATGAGAAAAGCCAACTCACCTAAGAGAAACACTCCTTATTCCAAGAAAAAGGCCCGTTCCACTTACAGTAAGTCCCTTACCCCAAGAAAAAGACCATTTCATCCAAGAAAAGGGCCCTTTCCCAAAGTGAAAGGCCGATTCCCTCAAAAGAAAGGCCCCTTCCACAATAGATAATCACTTTCTCTATGTGAACGGCCCCTTCCCCAACAAAAAAGCCTCTTCCTCAAAGAGAAAGTCCCTTTCTCCAATATGAAGTCCTTGGGCCCAATAGAAAGTCCCATCCCTATAGAAATTCTTTAAAATGATGCAATTTTCACAAAATTTCAAGTTGACTTTTTTCAACCTTCTCAGATGTGACAATTTTACCCCTACAATGGAATGCCAGGCCCATTACCCAAATCAACAAGAAAAGCCATGAAAAAATGACAAAGGAAATAATTCTCAATATAATAGAAAGACAATAATGTCATGACCAACTGGACCTTTGTTTCCTGTTTAAAAACATTGCATCCTTTATAAAAAGAATTATAACCATGTGTTGAGTGGACAATGCCTCCAAGAAAAGTGTTTTGTTCCGTATCCTAGGATATTTCAGTCTAAAATGGTTCATTTGTGTCTATGTATGAAATTAATACTGAAGAATTTAATTACTGTTAATTTTGTCATGCGAATTTACAACTTTTTGCAATTTTGACTGTGCACCTTACAATCAGAAATCAAGAATGTATAGGAGTCAGACATTTGCCATCATCATCTGTATTGTAAAAATAGAGGCAAATAAATCATTTGTATAAATTGTTGTTGGCTACTTGTAACAATTACCGGTAGGTACTAACAAATGATTTAGTGATTATTCAAATTAGGCACTATTAGATTACAAATTATCAATCAATTATCATACAAAACATAGCACGTCAGTTACATTATTGTGTAGGTTTATCAATCAATTATCATACAAACATAGCACGTCAGTCACATTATTGTGTAGGTTTAAAATATTTCTTAATCAAAAAGGCAAATACATGTAGACATACCGTAATTATATACTCATGATATGGCATGGCCGTATAACCACAATATAACATGATATACCAAGTTTTGTGAAATGATTTAAAAAAAAATATCATTAAATAGCATTGAAAACCCAGATTTACTTTAACACTTGATGGCTAATAAAAAATGAAGCTAGTTTTTTTCAACATTTTTAGATTCAGGATTGTTAGTTTGCTTTTTTAAATGAAATGTAGCCATTATTTCTTGAATGTATGACGATTGTATTGAAGACTTCGTTTTGCCCAAAATGTGAACAAGTCCCTTTAGAACGAGATTAATTACCAGTAGATTGAAAATGTGTTAGGCCATTACAAAATGAAGGATTCTATTTTTTGTCAAGTGCCCACTGTCAACTCTGTTTGACAGGCAATTACCAATGAATATCCCACACTTTTCATCAATTTTCCGAGCGGCTCGGCCTGCCTCATCCCTCTCCCTACAATGCATTCACCTTAAAAGAGCATTTTGTATCTTGTTAAATCTATGTTACCAGACCACATCTAGCGTTGAAATTTTGGCTATTGCTATAAGGAACACTGATTTTGTGGGGGTTAACTTTATTTTACGAAATATTTATGAAATAATCGTTGATTTTGAGTGTTAATGGGGCTTTAACCTAAACAATTGACAAACAAAGGGATCATCATTTGTACTCAGTGTTAATGGCCACAGTCATGTCCTCCTTGAACGCTTTGTTTGTTCATTTGGACTGGCATTTCGTAGTTGTTTTAACTGTTTTTCAGTCACTACGACAATCAGTTTACATACAAACACTCAACTTGTGAAAGTTAAGCTTACTGAAGCCAGGACTTAGTAAAAATTACTGCATTACTTGAATTAGAGGTTTTAATTAATGGCAGTTCAAAAAAAATCATGTCCAAAACCCTTAGCTAATTTTGTGGGCGGTTTTGCTTTCAGCCCATGAAACTAGGCTTGAAAGTCAATGATCAGGTGTATTATCAAATAAGTAAACATTTTTTCCATAAATAACCTACCGTTGTCATGTCTGTTGGTGGTTATTAAAAATGCTTGCACATAATGCACTGTGGCTTAACCCCCTTCGCAATTGAACTCTGTTTGACGCTTATAAGTGGATAAGCGATGCTACATAGAAAATAATTTATAAAATAATCAAATTCTATATAGAAAATGACTGCTTTGGTATAGAATTTAAAAACAAAACAACAGAAATGAAGCAAATAGATAGAAATATAGAAAATTTGTGTATTTCAAGTTGTTCGTTTCGATAAATAGTGTAATATAAAACTAGTAATGTGTCACCGACACTGATGTCCCCTGAGTCAATGCATGTCTGGGCAGACAAACCCATTATATATTCTACAGCAGAAAAGACAAATGGCAAACACTGGTTGCAGTTGAAATTCCTTCCATATTGATCATCTACATATTCAGCTACACATAAAACTAGAAATGTGTCACAGACATGGATGCCCCTACAATGTGTGTTTGGGCACAGACAAATCCTCTTTATATTCTACAGCACAAAGAAAGATCTCGACAAAGGGCCAAAACTGGCCCCGTGTTCACAAAACGATTTTGCAATCGAAAATCGATTTTAACTGACATCGATTTCCATTTTTGCCTATCAACTACAATGGAAATCCATTTTCAATGACAAGCAAAATCGATTTTCGATTGCAAATAATGTTTTGTGAACACGGGGCCAGGTCGCAGTCAAAATTCCTTCCATGACAATCATCTACACATTCAGCTGTGAAAGGTTCAACAAAATTCCGAAGCAGTTAGAGGAGTTGAACAAACACATTTTTGAAATTAAATATTCTATACTTGAACAACAGACAAGAGGCCATAATTCAGACAAACCTTGTCACAGCCAAAACTCCTTTCTTTACTATCATCTACACAGTAAGGTCATCTTACTGTGAAAGTTGGAGCGATATTTGCCCAGTAATTATAAAGCAGTTACAAAACCCAAAATTTGGAGACTTGATATTTTATAGAAAAAGAAAACAAAGAGCTATAATTGTGTCAAAATTCTCCCATCCTAAATTCATTTCTTTACAATCATCTACACATTTAGTCATTAAACTGTAAAAGATAGAGCAAGGTCCACCCAAGAATCAAAGAGGACTTCAAAACACATGAGGTGAAACACAAGCTTCTGGCGACTATATATCCTATGTTGGAAAAACAGACGAAGTCCATAATTCCGCAAAAATTCTGTGCAGCCTAAAATCCAAAGTTCAAAATATATGTGACAACATTAATTTGTGACCACCATTTTAGCATACTTCCTTGACAGGTTCATTCATAAATGACAAAGCTCACAGTGACACAGTGATATACTACATAATTTATCACCTCTTTCAATATTTCCCTTGTGTTCATAGATGATGCATCTTATGTATTGCTTTTAACATTTTTAGTTGTTCGCTTGCGAACGACTAAGGTTACAGGCACGAATTCGGATTCACAGTGCCTTAGTGATTCAATAAAATAGTCCACTATATGCTACAAAGTATTCTTGCGCACAGGTCATTCATAATCTGAGGCTATTAATAGATCAGAGAACTTGGCACTTCACCAATGGGATGTCGAGATTGCAATACACTATCATGCGATAGTGCTTATACATGGAACTTCATCAATGGGACGTGGAGATTGCAATACACTATCATGCGATAGTGCTTATTTTTATTCGTCGAATATTAATTTTCGTTCCTAACTAATAATAATGTCCAATGTTTAAACAAAATTAAGATTGAATTACCGCATGCATGAAATACATTTATATCCAACGTAATCCACGCAAACATATTTCGTCTGTTTCGAAATCAAGATAAATGTTGTTATGACACAAAGGGGAGTATTATGGAACTCAGTGTACTTACCTGACTCGTGGCATTTCCTGTAAAACGCTAATGCATAAAGCTGCATCGAAAACTTCTGACTTCGTTTCGGTAGAATAGTAAGGATTAGCGCTAATTGTTAATAACTTTATAACCAATTGTGTGTATTGTGTTTTTCAGGGGTGTTGCAGATTCTAAATCCAACATGCGGCGGATCCAGACCAAAGCAAATAAACGAAATCAAAATATGACAATATGTGATCAACACCTGAATGAAATAGTTTCTGCGCTTTTATCAAAACGAAATTAAAACAAAAATATATTGATTTATGTATGGTTGTTTGCATTTAACTACATCCAACTGACACATTACTGTTTATAAAATGATCAAATATTTACAATGCAAAACGCTTGAAACTTTATTGAAAACTTACCAAAATAATTTGCTTACACTAATTATAACCCATAATGTTCGCACCGTCCCTAATTTGCGACCATAAAGGTAGGATTGTTTTCAGTTTGGCCATAATTGTAACGAAATAAGACTTATTGGCAATTGGCTTCAAACATTTACTTACTTTGTACTTTCGTAAAAAATATTGGTGACATGAAAATGAATGAAGACGAAATGGAAAGAAATTAAACGAAGCATAAGGTTTCTGGGTAAAAATAATTAACAAAAAATTAATGTGGTTTGCTTGAGAATTTTATTCAATGCTATTTGATACCAATAACGTTATTATTATAATTATTTTGTGATTCATTCTTTGTAAGACTTAAACACATCGACGGATTCACTCACGCTAAATCAAAATGCAAGTTTTTGATCTTTGTATTATTATTAGTTTATTTAAGTCCCATCCTCAATTCATCATAACAATTATTACTATCAAAGATGCATAGCATCTATGAATGTATTTGCAGTATCAAATATGATTTTCAATATACAGAAGGGGTAAGGGGGCCCCCGTAACACGTGCAGCCTAGGGCCCCAAAACAGGTTAATTCCGCCCTGGCTACGTTTCCTTTGTTTACTTCAATCAGAGGTCAAATCTTTACATAATTCCATCTGTAAGGCCCTTGCTTCTGAATATGTAAAATATTATTGGTTGGTTATTTTTCGTCATGTGGTATTTTTTCGCGGGTGTATTAGCGGGTTTATTTCGTCACGTGATCATAAGATGTTCTCTGAACATATATACATTCCATTCAATTATTGTTTCATAATGATATGTAATACGCTGTTCATTGAGAAAAATCGTGACGATCGGAAATAATTTATACATATTCGCTTGAAGTCGTAAGACACATTTCATGCGGTGAATCACGGAGCATATATTGATATTTTCATCTAGAGTCCGTGGGTGAATATGCGACTAACAGATGACAAAAACAATAACAATTTAAACCTTTTTATAAATACAATTATTAAAAAACGTATTTTTTTTCTAACATTTTGTTAAAGACAGGATATAAAATGCCAGCGTTTCCGATTTTGTTTTCAAGACAGTATTTTTATGATAATTACTTTTTATTTAAAATTTACTAATTATATTGAGGTCAACACAAACAAAAATAGTTGTTCATTGACGGCTCAATGATACATTGTTTAATCCCCACGAAATAAAACTACTGCTGATCAACAAGTACATGTATAGTGGGATGTTGAGAGTCCAATACACTATCACGCGATGTTGCGTAATATTGTTGGTGCTTTCAAGAACAGCGGGGTTAAATAAGATATATATGGGAAACTTTCTTAGGTTCTTAACAGGTAGCGGCGAGTTCTTATGTAATCTCAATAACACGAGTGATAACAATATTCAGCGTTAATGCAAACTTTGAAATAAAGTTAGAAAATTCATGTTCCTTAATAATTAAATAAAAAATTATTGTGTATTTTTTCACTTGTTAGTTGCATATCCACCACATGGAATATGTGTTATTCTAGTGTAACCACACAATATTGTTCGTAGAAAAAAATTATACTACGGTCGATCACCTTATGTGTGTCCTCACATGGCTTTTTATGAGTTTATTTCTTCACCATCAAAATATATGGTATGTCTTTATTTGATCACAATGCAGTTTTCTGTCGACACATTCAAATCACACTTTCATAGCCTCATTATGCGAAAATGGTTCTTATGGCGTTTCAGCCAGGGTATCTCAAGCCCAGCCGGCGCAATTGGATTGTCTGGTCAGAGGGGACGCTGTCCGCTATAAACGCACACATGGGCTAATGGTCTCATTATGCATCTCCTTACAAAACTGCGAGATGTGCATACTGGGCTATAACTATGCTGGCCGCATATATGGCCTAAGAGCCATTTTCGCATGACGCAGGTCTTTAAAAAATTCATTGTGTATTTTTAATGACACATTTTAGCACAATGCTTAAAAGAACGAGTCAACAGCGCTGTCTTTATGACTACCTAATTTGTGAGTTGAAAGTATTTCTCGCAGATTTTTTTTTTATCATCAATTTATATCTTCTTGTATATTTTCAATTTTTATATGTTGTCACAAAATAAAGTTTTGTTAAAGGAATTTCCACTATGAAATTATATTCTTAGTGTGATAGGTCTTGTTATTCAAACAGTATTCATTTAATAGGATGGTTATTGCTCATTTTATGTTTTATTAACTGGTACTCATCATAAAATTTTCATAATATTTTCCATGCTTTAAGAACGTCTAAAAAGGGACATGTTGTTGTTCTTTTGTCTAAGTTATCTATATAACATCAATATGATGATAAACAGTGGACACACCTCTCGACATGTGCGTTAAGACATTTTATAAATGTTAATGGGTTGTGTATATTTCAAACTTGCGATTTAAAAAGCGATACCTGAATAGCGAAAATTGAGTTGTGTCTAAGGTTATGCAATAGCGAACAACTTCAGTGCCTTCAGCGCTTTGATTGTGAGTGTAATCCACATGGCGTTTTTCAGCATTAATTACCAATAATAATTAAACTATGATCAAGTTATTTTTGTTATCACGCGTATTGTTTTCATTAATATGTAATATTATTGGGCTCCTTTAAAACTTCAGAATTAGCAGAACGGATTTTTTCAGAACCAAAGTGCAGGCCAAAATCATGAAAACATTGTCTCCTGATTTACTGGTAAAAAGATAAAGTAAACAGTGTAAGCATGTGTCAGAGACACAAAGGTTTTGTAACTGCAAGCATTATAACTCATGAAGAAATTTAATTAAAAAGCTCTTGTATTTTGTGTAAAAAAAAACTGTATGCAGGAATTCTGTATCAGAATCCAGTGAACATCAACATAAGTGTTAAGTTCTCTTTTCTTTACTGCACCATAAACATGCTATTTAATGACATTTATTGTTACATTTCTGAAAGGACCCTTCTTTATTTCAATTAAAAATAGATCCTGCAGAATGCATATTTGGTTTTAAATGGTCTTAATTTAATTCAAAAACATATAAAGTTACTTTTTACTCTGTATGTGTATAAACTGTGTACGTTTAAACTACCGGTAAACCTTAAAGGGACTTGTTCTCAGGTAAAATAATAATTATTTTATTTATTGATTATCATCAACCATCACAAAAAAGTGTATTACTAACATTATTATAATATTAAACAAGATGTGTGTGTGAAACACTATGTCCACCTATATGACGTTTGACCTTGAAGGATGAACTTGACCTTGACCCTTCACNCATGAAGTAATTTAACCCTTTTAATGCTGGAACCAAATTTTGAAGGCCTATGCAAACAATTTGGATCAAGATCAGACGCCACAAAATGTTGCGTCTGATCAGGATCCAAACTGTTTGCTATTCTGATAGTGGTCTTTGAAAAAAAGTGAAGAAAATGATGATTTAAGAAATTCAGCAGACACCAATTTAGCAGACGACAAATATCCCAGCAAGCAAAGGGGTAAAAAGCTCTTGTATTTTGTATAAAAAACCTGTATACAGGAATCCTTTATCAAGTGAACATCAACATAAGTGTTAATTAGTTCTCTTTTCTTTACTGCACCATAAACATGCTAGTAAATGACATTTATTGTTACATTTCTTAAAGGACCCTTCTTTATTTCAATTGAAAAAAGATCTTGCGGAATACATATTTTATTTTAAAAGGTCTTAATTTAATTCAAAAAGATATGAAGTTACTTTTTACTCTTTTTACTTTTTATGTGTATAAATTGTGTAGGTTTAAACTAAACATTGGCGACAGTCTATACACAGAGGTATCGAGGCAGCTGAGGAAAGCAGATCCGGACATGCAACTCGGAAGAGAAGCATGCGAAAAGCGCGTGCCGCCATCCCCCCGACTGCAAGCCCCTTTGTGTGCGTATTGTGCAACAAGGACTGCCACGCCCGCATCGGCCTGCTAAGTCACAGCAAGCGTTGCCCCCAGAAGTGACAAACAGAGCGCATAAGCATAGTCTTTCGAGACTCAGCTCTGCCAACCATTTAAACTAAACATTAAAGGGACTATTATTTTATTTATTGATTATCATCAACCATCACAAAAAGTGTATAACTAGCATACATTTAAAAATAAGATATTAAGTATTATTAGGCTGAATGGCCCAGCCGTAAGGGATTAGATTTTGCTTTTTGGTAATTTTAAATAAGTTCATATAATGTAAAAATCAAGCTATACACAAGGCCTTTAAATGCAGATTTGTAATGGTACATATAATTATTGATATATTCATTCTGCCATTAAAAAAAAAAATAATTATCTGACAGGGAAAATCTTTTTAAAAATGTGTGGGCTTAATTAGAAAAAAACATAATTGACTACTTTTAAAGATTTTGTGGTTGGATTAAAGTAGGATGTGGTTGCCACTCATGAATCAAATGAAGCATTTCAAACCTATCCTCCAAAACTTCCAGAATTTCTGAATCATTCACTGTAGGCGTACTAGGCTTGTATGCATAAATACCAAACATAATTATATTTTAATTTTTGAAATTGACTTTTATTTTTTCCTGTTAGCGAAATATTACACGTATCTGATGCAGCAGTTAAAGCAGATTGTTTACCTATAAGTGTAATATATATATCCACTCACAAAGGGATCATAACCAGATATCAGGAAAATAAATGTATTTTTTTCCTAAATACAATACATTACGTAATTTTTTTACCATTTAAATTGTTTTTTGATATTGCTGTGGTTGAACTTGTAAATGAAATGAAATGGAGAATTTAAAACCTATCCTTCAAACCTTCTAGTTTTCCTAATAAGTTGGGTGTGCTAGGCTTGTGTCTATGAATACCAAAAATAAGAACAATGTAAATTCTTGAAATTTACGTATTTTTCCGCATTTCATAAACAAGATATATACAAAGATTTATCCAAGGGTATCAGTTACTGTAAGGGTACAAGGCTACATACAAACCCACAAACATAGTTAACTCACCCATGTACATGCCCACACACACACCCACACTCCACACACACATCCTCAAATGCACACCCGTGGACATACATACAAACCCACGTTCATTCATATGTATATACTGTACTGACTATCTCTTCTCACCCGCCCCCCACCCCCTGGATAAATACAGAGAGAAACATCACCATCTGTACCAAAGTGTGCCATCTCACCACAAAAGACAAGCACAGTGATGCCAGCAAGAGATCCCTGACGCTGACCGTGTTTGAAGAAAGAAACCACCTGAGGAAGCATGGATAAGGGCCAAAGCACAAAGGTAAGTAACAGACTGGGGCAGTCAAAAAGAGGTAGAGCTGAAGCATACTTGCAGTACACAGATGGACAGTAGCATGCATAGGCAATTCGAAAATGCCTCCACTGTACAAACTAGCGAGCTGAAGTAAAAGCTTCGATCCATGCTTCAAACATCTTCAGCAGAAAGTAGAACAATAATCCCAGATAGTCTTCCTTAAAAATGCTTTTTCAGTCCTGGAAGCGGCAACAGCAAACGAACTGTCTCGCGTGACAGCAGCACCACAAAAAAAAATCAAGTGTTTCAAAATTGTCACCAGAGGATCCCATCATTATCATGTACATGCAAATTTACATACCCACACTTACATAGTACAAACCCACATAAATACTTGATATACTCTATATTATGAAGATATTAATTTAATCACCACAATAAATTAGCCTAGCTATCAGCCCCACTTATGTTGTAGTTTCAGGTCCCTGACAAAAAGCACTTCAAAAGACATGTCACTTATGGGTAGTCCTATCCCTCTTGCAATCTTTCAAATTTGAACAGTAATGGCAGATTGTTTTACGCATGAGAAATCAAAGCCCAGATTTACAATGAGTGTCCTTGATCTCAAAGATCAAATATCTTCCCCCCCCCCCCCCCCCCCCCC
>VMBQ01011242.1:0-12670 GCA_007657795.1 Dreissena rostriformis | reverse complement strand
TACCCAGGACATTGTTTACAGACACTTGTTCACAGTTTGGTAAAATGAAAATTTTCGGGAAAATTGTCATTGATTCAAGAAAAAAGAATGTTTGCATATATATTTACATTCAAAATAACACCCTTGAGTCTTGATCTAAAAGATCAACTATCTTTCCCTCCAGGACATTCACGGTGTTTACACTGACTTGTTCACAGTTAAGCAAAATGACAATTTTCAGAAAAAATCTCATATATTCAAAAAATGAATGTATGTATTATATATTAATATGCAAAATAAGACTATTGACTAAAAAATAAGACTATTGACTAAGAAAAATGTTTAAAATATCTGTTTGTTAATAAAATAATAAAGTGTAAGTGTTTGTGATCCTTTTCATCTATAATGAAGGAAAAAAGGTTGAAATCTCAAATTTAAAAGTCTGCCTCAGGTGTAGTGGGAGAGCGTTAGCTTTTGTTTCAAGAGGTTGCAGGTTGGAGCCCCAGGGAAAACACATTTGTTTATTATTTATTTTTCCAGGTCATTACAATTATTTTAAAGCATTCCAAACATTTCAGTTTTGTCAGTTAATTCATTTAATGATAATTGTCAAAAATACCAAAAAAATCTGTGAACAAGTCTCTTTAAAAGTGCAAACATAATTCAAGTCTCTTTAAAAGTGCAAACATACTTTTTATCCGCATCATTGAACTTCATAATAATTTTCATAAATCAAACACTGCATAACAAGAAGGAGTAGCTTGTTTTGTATACAGAATGCTGCACATACCAGTTATACATGACAAATTTTAAAAACGAACAGGTTATGTTTATTGTGATATCTCAGAACTTGACAAAAGTATGGAAAAAGATACTCATTCACAAAGTTATCACATGTTTATTTTACATGTTGACAAAGCGCCATAAACATATTAAAGTAATTAAACATTTGCATTTTTTAAATATGTTAAGAACATGTATATATATTTATTCTGCACAAGGACGTATAAACTTCGACAAAAATTGAGCTTATATATTTGAGTGAGTCAAAAGGTGAGAGAAAATAATAACAATTTCTCTTTTTTATTTAACCCTTTAAGCGCTGGAACCGAATTTTAAAGGCCTTTGCAAACAGTTTGGATCCAGATGAGACGCCAAAGAACGTGGCGTCTCATCAGGATCCAAACTGTTTGCTATTCTGATAGTATTCTTTGAAAAAAAATCTTGAAGAAAATGCTAATTTTAGAAATTCAGCAGACGACATTTTAGCAGACGACAAATTTCCCAGCATGCAAAGGGTTAAAAACTGTTGACCTATACACAACTTGAGTCAGTAGACTTCCTTAAACTTTCACATATATGTTAAGAAATGAACCCAAATGTTCATTTGAAGTACTAAATAACAACACAATTACACCTTCAACAATTAAAATGATAAGAGAGCCATACTCACTTCTACATATATATATCCCAATATGAATTACTATAACCCAATTGTAAAGATGCCAGTTTATCTTTCTGCATGCAATGTGCTTCACTTTAGAAGAGAAACTGTTAACAACCTGTTTAAAGGAGTGTACTCACCGGCCCATAGCAACTGTTATTGTAATTTTCAGACTCACCAAAAAGATTATTACACCTGAGCATTGGTTAATCATCCTTTTGTGGCTAGAAGGTGCTATCCGAATCCTTGGCATGTATGCTTGTACAACTTTCTAACGTTCAAGGGACATGCATATTTATCATGATTGACTGTCAATTGTATAGAATATTTAGATTTGTGTTACATTTTTGTCATACAGAAGAAATTAATTAATGAACTGGTATGCTTACTTGATTAATTTAGAAAGAAATCATTTATATTTAATAATACTATTCATATGCTCATAAATGTTATGTGAGACTGTGTGTTTTGTTGTTGTTGTTGTTGCTGTTGTTTTTAAAACTAGAGCTTGTCACAGTTGTTACAAATAGCCCCATAATCTGCATGTCACAGTTTGTAAACAATGCTAATAATCATGTTTAAGAAATTCTAAGAAGCAAAATAGGCATAGCTTTAGCATTTTTTTTTTAATAACGGATAAAAAGTTGTGAATTTTCAACTTCATTTTATAAGGAACTTTGCATTCAAGTTTAAATATGTTGTTTATTTAAAAGTGCATGAGAACTAAGTTAAAAAAGTTTGTGTATAAGAAAAAACAGATTTGCCTTTGTAATATAAATTACTGCATGATTAAGTAACATAATTTGTAATAAACCGAATTCTAGATACACTGTTAGACATACTATTTAACATTCTTATGAATATATTTCCAATGTTAGGTTCAAATTAATTTTAAGAATTGTTCTTCTAATTTATTTAGAATAGGAAAATAAAAAGTTAAACTCTAACCAGTAAGATCTTTTTTTGTCTACAGGAGATTTAATAGACCTCCCATTACATTATTCAATAGTGACCATCTGTTAAAATGTGCTTCAAAAGAAAGCAAACCTTGGTCTCCAAGATGACAAAAGCATCAAACTTATCACATCCATTTTATGGCAGCAAAATGGCACCAATCCTTTGAACTACATTGAATAATTCATCATTCATTATTGCTGTGACACATGAAAGATTGCTTTATCAAAAGCAATTAAGTTTTGTTGTGGCAACTTCTAGTGTAAACAAAGAGATTATTCCACATGAACCCTGAATTACACTTGGTACATTGTTTAAGTGTTGTATAAGGAATATATCCTGATAGCTTTTATTTAAAAAAATCAGGTTTATTGCTTTAATGATTTTATCAAGCAAATTGCCACAATGCTGTAAGACCAGAAGCAATCGTTGTTATTGTGGCTCTTGTAAATTGTCGGTCTCCTGATACAATGGTATTCAGCAAATGGCAATGTATTCAATGAAAGTGTTTATAATGGAATGGCAGTATCAGTGACTGGTAATGAAGCAAAAAGTAAACACCAACCAAAATAAAACTTGTCAAATGATATTTTGATACTAAATAATTTTCTGTAATCTTTGTAATCTGAATTTGCACAACATGATATGCAAATCCTGAGTCAGTGGCAGCAACCCAAAATAATACGATAACAGCTGTATAAACGTGTGCAAATAAATGATATGAGACAAAGGTGTTGGCTATAGTTGATTTCAGACACAAGTGTTGGGTATGGATGATATCAGACACAGGTGTTGGCTATGGATGATATCAGACATATGTGTTGACTATGGATGATATCAGACATATGTGTTGGTTATGGATATTAGAAACATATGCTGGGTATGGATGATATCAGACACAGGTGTTGGCTATGGATGATATCAGACATATGTGTTGGCTATGGATGATATCAGAAACATATGCTGGGTATGGATGATATCAGACACAGGTGTTGGCTATGGATGATAGCATACATATGTGTTGGCTATGGATGATATCAGAAACATATGCTTGGTATGGATGATATCAGACGCAGGTGTTTGCTATGGATTTTATCAGACACAGGTGTTGGCTATGGATGATATCAGACACAGG
The DNA here is from genome assembly GCA_007657795.1 of Dreissena rostriformis. Classification (NCBI taxonomy): domain Eukaryota; kingdom Metazoa; phylum Mollusca; class Bivalvia; order Myida; family Dreissenidae; genus Dreissena; species Dreissena rostriformis. The sequence goes on along the minus strand of VMBQ01011242.1, from coordinate 9,158 downwards.
TGTTTGCTATGGATGATATCAGACATATGTGTTGGCTATGGATGATATCAGAAACATATGCTGGGTATGGATGATTTCAGACACAGGTGTTGGCTATGGATGATATCAGACATATGTGTTGGCTATGGATGATATCAGAAAGATATGCTGGGTATGGATGATATCAGACACAGGTGTTGGCTATGGATGATATAAGACATATGTGTTGGCTATGGATGATATCAGAAACATATGCTGGGTATGGATGATATCAGACACAGGTGTTGGCTATGGATGATAGCAGACTTATGTGTTGGCTATGGATGATATCAGAAACATATGCTGGGTATGGATGATATCAGACGCAGGTGTTTGCTATGGATTTTATCAGACACAGGTGTTGGCTATGGATGATTTCAGACACAGGTGTTGGCTATGGATGATATCAGACATATGTGTTGACTGTAGATGATATTAGTTACAGGTGTTGGCTATGGATGATATCAGACACAGGTGTTGGCTATGAATGATATCAGACACAGGTGTTGGCTATGGATGATATCAGAAACATGTGTTGGGTATGGATGATATCAGACACAGATGTTGGCTATGAATGATATCAGACACAGGTGTTGGCTATGGATGATATCAGACATATGTGTTGGCTATAGATGATATCAGACACAGGTGTTGGCTTTGGATGATATCAGAAACATGTGCAGGGCATGGATGATATCAGACACAGGTGTTGGCTATGGATGATATCAGACACAGGCGTTGGCTATGGATGATATCAGACACAGGTGTTGGCTATGGATGATATCAGACACAGGTGTTGGCTATGGATGATATCAGCCACGTGTGTTGGCTTTGGACGATATCAGAAACATGTGCTGGGTATGGATGATATCAAACACAGGTGTTGGCTATGGATGATATCAGACACAGGTGTTGGCTATGGATTAAATCAGACACATATGTTTTCTATGGATGATATCAGACACAGGTGTTGGCTAATGATGATATCAGACACAGGTATTGTCTATAGATAATATCAGACACATAAGGTGACATGTGCATCTGAAAAAAGAGGTGCCGCCAATGGTTAACTGCCGTGAAGTAAACACCTGTTATTCTGGTATAAGTCATAGATAAGCTTTCTCAAATGGCATTTATTTATGTTTTTTGCGAAATATTAATACAGCATTGCTTTCACTTGTTTCTGACACAAAATAGCAATTAATAAGGGGGAGTGGAAACCGAAATCCGCTTTATTTTTTATATATAAACGTGATGTAATAAATTCTTTACATTGTAAATATGACATAAATCAATCTTTATAATGGAAAGTGCTAAACAAACAATCAGTTGGGTCATTTTTTTATTATTAAATTAACGTTATATAAAGGGATTTCGGTAACTCTGCACATTTAAGCTTCCACTCGCACTTGTCAAGATCCCGTTTCGGATTTCGAAATGGTATAAAGTGAATGCTTGCAATTTATCCTACTATATACCGACTGTTAGATTTACAGGTAGCCAATCAGGGATGGAAACTTACTTTTTACTATTGGTTGCCCGCACGGGCAACCATCTTTAGTATCTTGGTTGCCCAGCTAAAGAGTAACACGCCCAGAAATATGTACATGTTGTGTCATGTGTATCTAATACATTCTTTAAATACAATAATAGATAATTAAATTATATTGCTGATATGACAAACTTTCAATGCATTATGTATCATTATTATGAGCTTGGATTGAATCATTTCCTATACCTTAATAATAAATTAATATTATTTAACTCATTATTGATCCACAGTCGCCAATTTTTATGGCACTGGATAGTTTCAAGCTTTAACAAAAAAGTAAGTTGCCCAGACGGACTACCAACTTTTGAAATTGAGTTGCCCGGGCCAAAATCTACTCGCCCCGGGCTCACGGGCAACCACTAATTTCCATCCCTGCCAATTAAGACAGTTGAACCAGTTTTTTTTTGTTTTTTTTTCGAATAAACAAAACAAGTTGAAAAAAAATGAGAACTTCGATAATCAGCTTGTCGAGGAAAATGGCGGACACTGCGTTAGCAACCGGCTCGCAGATTTATCGCTCACTGATTGGTCGATCGATATTTAGATAAGAGTATGATTAACAGTTGGTAGTGCATTTAATCTAGCCCGAAATAGGGCTAAACCTAGACAAAATTGCAAAAGAATTTATTGTATCATAATTTGAATCCCAAATGCTTGTACTACAACATACTAAAAGTTGCATCCCTAGATATTTGGGGAAAATGGAAAATTCAAGATGGCCGACAAAATGACCACCATTTTGGGGAAAAACGCCCATTAGACAGTATTTACCCAATCAATCACCCACATTGATCATCTGAGGTAGTTTTAAATGTTTGTTTGTACAACAGTAATGTATTGCGATTACTATTTTGCTACTTTGTTGTGAGTAAACGATAGTTTGTTAAACAAAATTGTGGTTTTCAATCAAATGAATTGGTTGAAAATCAGAATTTTGCCACATTAAGCTTAGAGTTTTACTTTTTAACCAATAAAAGTAACACAAATGCAGACTTAAGCCAAAGCATTTCTAGATACACATGTAAGTACCGCATGCCATTAAAATAATCATTTTTCATCTAAAAGTAGGAATTTAATGATTTATGCAATTATGGCAGGGAAACGCTTCCATAGATTAAAAAAAAAGCGTGACCCATATCCTTTCAATCAAATTTTCAATTTTTTTCTCATATTTTTCACTTTTCTGTGTTCTGACATTCACAGTTTTTATAATAGCATACAAAAAATTAACATTTAAAACAAAAGATATTATGCAAACGCAAACTGTAGGTTCAAACTGTAAACTATGCAAACGCCAAAATAATGACGTCACATCTACTGTCGGAAAAAATTAGGATTTTAATGTTAATGTTAGAATACTTGCCCAGACATAATAGGGCAAGTGTTTTAGTATAATTTTGATGTAAAAATATTGATTTTGTCTTACCAGTACTGCATATATTGGTTATTTCCGCTTTTTTGTCAACCGGAATTAAAATGTATCTCCTAGGCACGCCATTTTGTATGTCATTTTGATGACGTCATCTACGATAAATGCACAGTGTACGTGCCACTATACTCTATCAGGGTTCATACAAACACCTCCAAGTGGAATTCAAGCACTTTTTAAGCACTGTTCAAGGTCAAAAAAGAAATTCAAGCACTATTTCTATTTGCAGCTTCGAAATGTCTTTGAGTACTTTCTCATGACAATTCTTACGAAGATGTTTTTGTACATACATAACAACTCATTATGTTTAGCCTATATAAGAGGAAGACATTATATCAACAATGCTGTTGTTCATAAAATATTTATTTGATGAAACAAAGTCTTACATAAAACAGTTTTAAGTATGACTAGACAAGTTTTGAGTGTCCACTCACAATATTTGACCAATGCTCTATTTAAAAAAAAAATCAACATAACCAATTGTCTTAATATATGATAGGCCAATTATTGACAATAAAAATTTTCAACCTGAACACTTATATGATAGATCAACACTGACGTTAAAACAGTTTTCATCATGAACAATTACATGACTAGTGAAATACTGATTATGATATTAAAATAATATTCAAAATAACCAGTTTAATGAAATTTGGAATACATAAACAGTATCAAAACGACCACATAATAAGATAGGACGATGCCATCTTAAATAGCTTTCAGTTTCAATTCACTCTCTTCAATTTTATTTGCAAATTTGTTAAGAGTTTCCTTTTTTTCTTTTGCTGATCTCCTCAATGCGTTTGCCTCTGCCACGAACTGCAATTTTCCAGTGGTTTCAGCTTTTTCAAAGAGTTTGTCGGCAGTCATCTCCAGATGCTCCACATCAATTTCAACTTGTTTTTTCTGTTTTTTAAATGTCTCTACTTGCTCTACAACTGCTCGTCTTTTAAGCAGTTGTTGATCAGTTGCTTTTTGCTGCCTTTTAGTTTCCAGAGCCTGCCCATACTTTTGCCTTGCAGATGCTGCACTGACTAACAATTCATCTGTAATAGGCACCTTCATAACACCCCCAACCCTATTGACATAGTCACAAATCAATCTTTGCGCAACTAAAGTTTGCTGCTGCATATTTTCTACTTCAATCTCCTTGTTGATTGAGAATCCTCTCTCCACCGTTGCCTGGCCATGTGAAAGAAGAAGCAGGAGTCTCAGAATCTCCTTAAGAGAACTGTAGGAGTCATCCATGGTACTGATGAAAAATGTGTCCACTCTATCATTTGTTTCACCGAAAGGCACAAATCCAGTGAATCTTTGAGATCCAATAACAGCTATATTGTCCAAATACCTTTCATACTGACACAAAACAATCTCCGCTTTATCAGGATCAATTCTTTTGAATGAAATAAGCAACTTTAACAGTTTCTTGAAATATGAGTTACATCTGGTTTTGTCCTTAACCATTTCCCTTGGGTCTAGGCATGAAAATTGTCGAACAAGCGAGTAACTCAATGGTGACTTTTCAAGTAGTTTCTTCAGTACGCCAAGAATGAACTTTTTGCACTCCATCCTAAATTCCATCAGCTGTTTCTCTGACCCTTGGACATTCTTCAATTGTTCTTCAGTTGCCATACCAATGTTTATTCGGCTGTACACTAAATGTCCTTCCTCCAAGTTGAACCTTGAAATTTTGTCATAAGTGTCTGCAGCATCTACCACGTCCTTTTTCATGACTCTTCTTAGAAGGGATCTCAAAATGTCTGCCAATTCTTTGGCGAGAAACGGGATCAATGGTCTGTCTGACTGGAAATGCTCCAGGAAGGGCTGTACGACAAATGCCACAGAGCAGAAAAACTCAAGTTTTGCAAGGAATAATTTGTCACCTACTGCACTTTTCAACATTTCGTAGGATTTACAAGTGGGTTTTGTGAAGTCCTTAGCATTCACCTTTTCAACATATCTAACAATGAAAGACCAAATATTCACTGCACGTTTACACACAGGCACATTCTCTAGCCAACGATGTGATACATACTTTAAAGGCAGCATCTTACTAGATCCATTGCAACATGACAAATAATCTTCTCTGCGCGCTGGAGAGTCTTTGAACAAGTTGTACAATGCACGCAATGTTTCACAAACATCCCATCCTGTGTTACTTTCCCCAAACTTAAAGGCATTATGCATGGTATGGAGACCACAGGAACCTATGTCCACTAGGAGATGTCCAAAGTCCCTCTCGACTTCCTCCTTGAAAATTTTAAGAAGTTTGATATTTACAGATGGGCCATCCATACTAATCTGCAACATGTCCCGTACATTCAGGTGATCTGTGACCTCGGCTTTGATGGCCTGTACTAGATCTTCCGCCTTGGCATGACCTGAAGCCCAGTAACAAAGAAAAACTCATGGCAGTGATACTGAATAATTGTTGAAAAAGACGTCCCTTTTCAGATTAATACATATTGTTGTATTCAGCTTAATGTTTAGCTGGTTGTAGTGTGGAGAAATGTAATTATTATGCAAGTTGTTTTTCTTGTGTGTGCTTTTTTTATAGGTAATTATTTTAGATTGAAGCAGTATCTTCTTTATCTTATAATTTTCGCATTATTCATAAGCATTAAAATATTATTAAACAAAACAAAAACTTAACTTAACTTATACACCAATGTCATCAGAATGTATTAGTTTTCACAACAAATTCATTGATTCAGATCGACATTCTTATAATATTTTATCAACAGAACCTTACCCATAAACTGAGAACCAAGGTATCTGGTCACCACAGCTCCCTGATTTGACTCCCAGTATCGAACATGGATATCCAACTGCTTTTCTTGCATCTTCTTATTTAACGATTCATCAAATAGAAGTACAAAATGGCCTTTGACATCTTCTAATATTTGTTTCTTAAAATGTTCTGCTAAACCAAACACACATATGTACGATGTTTTCTTCTCTCCACAGGAGAAACGTTTGGCTATTTCACTATCTGGAAACATACTTCTTAAGACTTCATTAACATTTTCATTGGATCTGTAGGAACAGTGGGATGTTACTGTTTTCAAAGTCCACAAAATCTCTGCCTTTAGAACCTGATTTTTTGAGACATATCTGTTCATATTTTGGCTTGCTTGCTGCTGTGCGGGTGGTGGTGTGGAGGTGGTCTTGTTGTTGTTTTCATCTGACAGGGTGCATCCTGTCTGTTCCTGGGGAGTAGATTGCTGTGCCTGTAGAGTAGCTTGCTGAACAATGTTTCTAACCCCAAAAGTCTCAAGCGTGAGAGAATTTGTTGACTCTGCAAACAGAGAAATGAGTTATTGCATATAATCAGAATTTCATTTAAATTTAACATTTAACCCCCGCCCCTGAAATCAATTTCATGATACAAGCCCCTGCGACCTTTACTTTGACCTAAATTTTACTAGACGTCTTACTTTCCACCCAAGTAACCACTACACCAATTTGCATGTTCGTAGGTCAGAGCGTTCTTTAGATTTTGCAACGGAAACAAAAGGTCAATGGATGGACAGACCGCCTGTAAGAATAACCAATGTAAAAATGCAAAATAATATACCTCAACAACTTTGAAGGGGGGGGGCATAATAAGTTTTTTAACATTTTATCAATTAATCATCTGCTCATAATTGACATGCCTTGTTATTATTTCTTGATTTATTTCATTAGTTAAAACATAAACTAGCACCTTCAATGGTCCATCACATTTTAGGTATGATGTCAATAGTTTACATTTGTGTAGGGCTGCGAAAATATGACAATATTTTACTTGCAGATTGCAGCTGCTTAATCCTCCATCCAATTACGAGATGAATTTGTTGATATTACAACTAATTGTCAATGATTCATGTTAAAATTTGATATAATTGAGGAAAAACCGTGTGATAACGTTCACAAATTTATAATGACACGGGCCTCTTCCCATTCGTACCCAAAGTTCAGTCCCGTTTTGAAATAAAAGGTAACAACATTGAAAACGTCAAAAATAGCGAACGCTTGTGTTTAAATAATGTGTTTTATTATTTTAAACACACTTATGTTTATTTGTATGTGCATATTAGATGTGCAAACTTGCATTCGTTGAACTTTTAACTTACCAGAATTTCTCTTGTGCCTCGTGCTTTTTTGATGGCTCTTGAGAGCCGATTCGCCCATGCTGGAAATTTCAATATTTGTTTCGCATTGCTTGCATCTTGCCTGGGTCTTCTGACACACTTCTACTACCCAAGGGTACCGATTTACCCAAGTCTTTTTAAACAAACATTTACCAGCAGGCATTTTGCGCCGTTTTTTTGTTTGACCTAGATTCTAGAAAGTTGTTGTTGTAGCGAGTTTATAATTCCCGTCAAAACCCATACCAGAGAAAGACCGTACACGAACAGTGGGTATCTCGTCAGATAGGAGGAGCGATCAATATCATCGGATCGATATGACGTGAAATTATCTGAAAGCTTGGAAATAATGAATCTGTTTTAAACATTTTTATTTGTTGTTATTTCATTTTCAAGCACTTTTCCAGCCAAATTCAAGCACTTTTTAAGCACTTTTCAAGGCTATGGTTGAAAATAAGCACTTTTAAGCACTCTAGATCGTTTTTAAGCACTTTTCAAGATAAACCTTGATTTTCAAGCACTTTTCAAGGTTTGTACGAACTCTGTCTATAGATACTATTATTAAGATATAGGACAAACCTTTATCTTCTTTTAAATTCTTATTTTTTAATTGTGCGACAATGCTCCAGAGGAGCCCAGCACATTACCCGGAAGAATAAGAAGAATTCAAACAAAAAGGATGCTGACTTACCATTGTTCGGACACTTTGTTGTTAACGCTTGAGCATCCTGAAATATATGATTGTCGAATTTAGAAATAGGGGAGGTAACTTTTCATTATGGGCATTTGTCGATATCAATTACAAATGCACATTTTGTTACATCACACCGGGCATCACACATACACACTTTGTACAAGATCGATCTGCCCGCGAAGAAAAAGGTGAAAATGCAAACAGAAATTTGAAGGCTTAGTGGTATGTTGAATAAGTCCCTGTTAATATGCTTTAATATGCATAACGCTTACCAGAACCAGAGGCGGATCCAGGATTTCTGGTTAGGGGGGGGGGGGATATTGAAAGATTGGCTGGGGATCCAGGGGGCCGCTAAGGCCCCTGGTGGGTGGATTAACAACAAAAAACAACAGCAACGTTATTTGTGTCATTTAACACACGTTTCCAACGAAATTTTACCTTCATTCGAAAATTTTGGGGTGGCTGAATTTATAAGAAATGTTGAGCCTATAGGGAAGAAGGATATTTCATATCAATGAATGCCATTTTATTAAAATGGTTGGCACTGACTTACATAAAGCGACAAATATATTAGGCCATGAGCAAGCGATTCAGTGGAAATGTGTTTATATTTTCTTCCCTTTTTTATTACAAAGAAACATTAGCGTTGGTATTTTTTACACTTTGTTGCTGAGCAATATGCGAGACAACGCCCTTTTATGCGTGTTTCATCTTGAATAACGACGAAACAAATAAAACTTTAGTCTTGCGGCCAAATTCACAAAAACAGTTGAAGAGCACCATTTATCATAATTTTTAACCAACCGATAGTTTATTTTTAACAACTAACAAAAAACGATTAAAACAGAACAATGCATAGCGGTGGGCAAGCTCGGAGTTTACAAATTTAGTATACATTCTTTCGTAACAGTGTATTTAAAGAATCAGAATAGCTAAACGAACGTACCAAATAAAATCACGCATACAGTTTATTTCGTGTATGCGCATTTCTTTTGATTGACACTAAAACATGTTACAGACAAGACCTTGGTCGTGTTAAAAGCCCAACCCTATCGGATAGTATTACAAATCATCAGCCAGAAAATTAGAAAAAAAAATCGTTCAACTTTCATTGAAAACAAATTCGGTTGTCCTACCTTAATAACCCAACTTCATTTTTCTGTGAATGCTCGCATGGTCTTGCAATGAACAGTGAGTTAAAAAGAATATGATATGACATGCATAGCGCGTTTTGGTTAATAAACTAGATTATTATACCTCACTTTTATTCACAATGCTAAACTCCCATAGGCCATCGCGACATAGAAATACTGTCAGACCCAGCGGGAAAAAATG